>JAVTVY010006348.1:0-18399 GCA_036873755.1 Hanleya hanleyi
AGTACTGCCATGTCAATCTACATCTGTTGCGACATATGGCAAATGGGCAGTGGTGGAACCACGTACTTCTTTGGATAATCTGGTGGTTGGTCGTGTACTATTGGATACTGAGAGGGAGATGTACCCAGTCAGGGTGCTGAATACCAGTCCAGAGCCAGTTGTAGTCCATAAAGATACAACCATGGGGAAATTGGAGACTGTAAGACGATGCGAAACCGTTCTTCTGTCAGAAGCTACAAACACTCTTGATATATCCAGTGGTCAAGTGCAAGTGAATGAAATTGATTTGGGAGAGGTAGCCATACCTCCACATTTACAAGACCTGTATACGAGAAGTACTGTTGATCTGAATGACGAAAGCAAACAGAAGGTGGCTTCTTTACTGAACCGATTTGGAGACACATTTGCTAAGTCCGACGCTGACCTGGGATGTGCGAAGGGTGTTAGACATCATATTGACACTGGTAGTGCACCACCTCTTAGGCAGGCTTTCAGACGATTGCCATTCCAAAAGCAGGCAGAAGTTGATACACTCATTGAAGACATGGAAAATCGTGGTGTGGTTGAACGATCAACTAGTCCATGGGCGTCACCTATTGTTCTTGTTACAAAGAAAGATGGATCTATTCGATTTTGCGTTGATTATCGTCGTTTGAACGATGTAACAGTAAAGGACGCTTATCTCATTCCGAGAATCGACGATTCATTGAATGCTCTCCAAGGAGCAAAATGGTTCTCAACTCTAGACTTAGCCAGTGGCTACTGGCAAGTTTCTCTAGATGACGACGCAAAGAAGAAAACTGCCTTTGTTACAAGAGGTGGTTTATTTCAATTCAACGTGATGCCATTCGGGCTCTGTAATGCGCCTTCAACCTTTGAGAGACTCATGGAGATGATCCTAGCTGGAGTGCAGTGGAAGTCGTGCTTGGTGTACTTAGATGATATCATTGTGTATGAGCGAACATTGGATGAGGCCATTTCAAATCTAGTCGAAATCTTGTCCAGGTTGAGAGACGCTGGTTTGAAGTTAAAAGCGAAGAAATGCCATTTCTTCCAGAAGGCAGTGAAATATCTTGGACATGTTGTATCGGAGGATGGAATTTCTACCGATCCAGAGAAGGTAGAGGCAGTGAGAAAGTGGTGCACTCCAAAAGATGTCCATGAAGCCCGAAGCTTTTTGGGTCTTACATCTTATTACAGGCGCTTCATCAAGGACTTTGCTGGTATCGCTCGTCCATTACATCGTCTTACAGATAAGGGGAGATCTTTCACTTGGACCAAGGAATGTGATGATGCTTTTCACACCTTGAAGTCTCACTTGACACAGTCACCTATACTGGCCTATCCATGCGAAGTTGGAGAGTATTTCCTCGATACTGATGCCAGCGCTTATGGCATTGGCGCTGTGTTGTCACAACAACAAGATGGAGTCGAAAAAGTGATTGCTTATGCAAGTAAGAGCCTTAGTAAGGCAGAACGGAATTACTGCGTCACCAGACGTGAGCTTCTTGCAGTGGTATATTTTGTGAAGTATTTCAAGCAATACTTATATGGGAGACACTTCATAATTAGGACAGACCATTGCGCACTAAGATGGCTGATGACATTTAAAGAGCCAGAGGGTCAGATGGCTAGATGGTTGGGTGTACTTGGGACCTATGATTTCGACATCAGGTATCGTCCTGGTAAACAACATCAAAATGCTGATGCAATGTCCAGAGGAGCTTGTCAACATTGTGAGAAGCTGGGATATTACAACTACACTCCCGACGATACAATGCATGTGTTGGCTGTGAACAAAGTTGTGAAACATGTTGAACTGGGACCATCAGCATTTAGTGATGTTCTTTCAAACGAGGAGGATTGGGCTGACACAGAAGTTAAAACACAGATTTCTCGTATGGCAACTAGAAATGTATTCGCCATTGCTGCTGATGAGTGGGATTCATCGAGTCTGATCAAAGCACAGACAGAAGACAGCAAATTATCCTGGATAATCAGACACAAGCTTTGCAGCAACGATCGTTCTCCTTGGACAGAAGTTTCTGGAGAGAGTGATGCTATCAAAAGGTATTGGAAACAGTGGAACCGTTTGGATTTTCAAAATGGAGTACTTTGTCGACTTTGGGAAACAGATAACCATCAATAGTGGCAGGTAGTACTTCCTGGGCATTATCAAAAGGAAGTGTTCAATGGACTACATGCTTCAAAGACGTCAGGACACTTCTCAGCAAGGAAAGTTGTTCCTAAGCTGAAACAGAGATTCTACTGGGTTGGCATGACAAAGGATGTGGAACAGTGGTGCAAAGAGTGTGATATTTGTGCTGCTAAAAAGACACCATCGAAGAGACCAAGAGCTCCATTACGACAGTATAGAGTTGGTATGCCAATGGAACGGTTGGCCACAGACATCTTGGGACCTCTTCCAGTATCTAACTCGGGAAATAAATACATTCTTTTGGTAAGCGATTATTTTACCAAATGGGTAGAAGGATACGCCATTCCTAACCAGGAAGCATCCACTGTTGCAGATAAAATAGTAACCGAGTTCATTTGTAGGTTTGGTGCAGCCAGGCAAATTCATTCTGACCAAGGTAGGAATTATGAGTCCAGACTGTTTCAGGAAGTGTGACAATTACTGGGAATGGAGAAGACCAGAACGACTCCCCTGCATCCTCAGTCAGATGGCATGGTGGAGCGATTTAATCGCACCCTTGAAACCCGACTCGCCATGATGGTAGATAAAAACCAAGCTGATTGGGATGAGCAACTTCCATTTGCTTTGATGGCTTACCGTAGCTCGGTGCATGAGACGACTGGAGAGACACCAAATCGCATGTTAGGGCGCGACATTGAGTTGCCCTTGGATTTAGTAACTGGCTTACCCCCATATATTGAAGAGATTGAGACAGAGAAGTATCCTCAGATTTTGCGTGAGAGGCTTGAAGTCGCGTACGAGCGAGCACGGTCTCACTCTAAAGCTAAGCAAGCGATACAAAAGCGAAATTATGACGACCATTCAAACGTGGCGATATTGTTTGGTTGTACAACCCCATGAGAAAGAAGGGGCTGTCGACCAAACTGTCGTGTGCTTGGGAGGGTCCTTATCTCGTCATTGGTTGTATTGATGACACTATCTATCGCATACAGAGAAGTCAGATGTCAAAGTCAAAGGTAGTGCATTTCAATCGGTTGAAGCCTTACCTTGGCACGAAGTTCGTACGCTGGGATATTCCGACGGGTAACCCCAGCAAGGGTACACAGGTGAACATGGGTTCTGAGACGCCAGAGAGGAGCCCAACGAGCGAGTCGTGCGTGCGAGTGGAACATGACGAGAAATCTTCCGAACGGCGAACACGGTCGGGACGGATAACTAGACAACCCGTACGATGGCTGAACTGGGTATCCAGGCAAATTCTTGGGGAATCTAACAAACCAGGTCTAATCATTCAAGCGTAGAAGGGGTTCTAGAATAGATTTCTAGAAAGAAGTCTGTCATATTCTCATGTGTCTATTCTGTCTATTTTATACCAGAATCAACACACAGATCACCATGCTGTTCACGTGTGATGTGTGCAAGGGCACCTTTACAGCCAGATCAAATTATTACAGGCATCAACTTATTTGTGAGAAGGCTCCCCCCAAGTTTAACTGTCTACAGTGTGACAGAGTTTACAGCAGGCGAGATAACCTGAAGGAGCACATAAGAAGACGGCATTTGGGAAAGTCCGGTGCAAAGAAGTCTGGTGACCGTACCAAAACAACCAAAAAACAAAGACCAGATGAAAGACTCCTGGAAGATCCGGAGATCACTATCAGTCCCCCTGACGAGGATGTATTAACAGTAAATGAACCAAATGAAGATGAGCCATTGGATTTGTCCAGTCAAATGCAGACAGTTTACAGCCCGATTTCGGAAGCCAGCAATTATACGCCAATTTCTCATGATCCGGAACCAAATCCAGACCCCATACGGACAGTTATCTTAGATACCATACCAGAGATGCCCACAGCCATTGGAATATCGTACATCCTAGATGACTCGTCCACAATTCCTGTGATGCCGCCAACACCAACAGCAGGCAAGGGCCAATTCCATCAGGTGCCCTATCCATGCATGGAGAAGATCCACCGTACGATCATTTATCCCAATGGAATTACAATGTATGAGGATATTTTCCGGGACACCAGGCGTATGCCAAAGCACACTACCCATACACAGACGGAGATGTCAGCTACCATGGTTAATCCATCAAAACCATTGACCCGAGATAATGAGACACAATACCAACATGTTTCCACCATCGACAGGAGCACCAGCCCAAGTCCAAAGATTGCCAGGCAGGATGTGTCCACATCACCAATGATATCCTCTTCCACCACAGTCGATGCCACAACATCTACGGTATATGGGATTTGGATATGTACAGACCTGGGGTGTGACATCTGTCATGGCTCTGGAAATCATGCATCCATCATGATGGATGAGAATGCCCCATTCAAGTGAGTCCTGCAACTGAGAACAATATTTAGGGAATTTTTTGGCATTAAATCAAATATTTTAGCCTATTCCAGTTAGCAGGACCACTTGCTGTACATACGTGAACTGTTGCTGAATTGTTCGGAACGTTAATTACTAATTTTTGGAATTTGAGATATTGTATTCTGGATATACCACGGACAGTGAAGTACTTACCAGTACTGGATTATTAAAAATGGACACTTACCTTATTCATGTTGGATTTCACTTGCGAGTGGTAAGCCTGTACAGTTAAATTTACAGACTATATTATCTGAACATCATATTCAACATTAGGTTGACTGATATTCTGCGATTGTTGTTGTGTATGTATTTCAATGACTTAAAAAAAGGCCTATTTGAATACAATAGTTTACCTTTCGGTATCACAATTTTCTCCTAGCCATTGGGTTCAGTGATTATATTTTTGTGCAGGGACGCACAAATGCAGGGAGGGGGTAGTGTGACGAAATTTCGATACATTGACTTTGTCAAATACGCTAGATATGCATAAATTTTGCTCGTATGGAAAGTGTTATGTCCGTTTCGGCCGAGTTAACATTAGTGGTGTTATCGCGGTGCCAGTTTTCGTTTTGTCTGGTTATGATCGATTACAGCGTCTGTAATAGTTTTAGCTCTTAAATGAATATGTACTGTGTAAGCGGAGGTCGCACTTTACCTGGAAATGTCGGTGAGGAAGTGTGGATTTCCTTTATTTCTTTCGTAGACGTGTAGTTTTGTCACATTGTTTCGTCCATGAACACTTCGTTGGAACTAGCTCTGTGCGCTCGATTAGTATTTGGGATTCAAATTACGCATTTGTGCGTTCCTATATTTATATCAATAAATGTTGGGGATTGTGTAATTTATGTTTCCATACTAATTATTTTTCTAAAGTTAGAGATTATTCATATTTTGAGGTCTTGTTCTTTACTAAAATATGGCCTTGTAAAGCTGTCAAACGCCAGTGTTTGAATTCTGATTGGCTCTGCCAATGAAATCACGGTACGTATGCCATGTGATCTCTACATCATTCGGCGGCCTTTATGAAGTTCATGCAAGGTAAGATCTGTGCATTCTGCCCCTTGTTCTGGACGAGGTATGATCAACTTGCCACGGCAAGAGATTATAGGCATACAAATATATATATATGTCATCCTACATCGTATAACGAAAATAGCTGACAAGTGGTATCCTTCAGGATGGAGTTTTACCAAAGTGAATATCCTTCATGTTGAGGTATCCTACAGTGGTGAATGGAAGGATACCATAGATGTCAGGATATATATATATCCTTCAGGATACTATAGATGTCGGGCCATATATCCTTCAGGATACTGTAGATGTCAGGATATATATCCTTCAGGATACCATAGATGTCGAGCCATATATCCTTCAGGATACCATAGATGTCGGGTCATATATCCTTCAGGATACTATAGATGTCGGGTCAAATATCCTTAAGGATACTATATATCCTTAAGGATACCCAAGAAGTCAGGATACCATATATCCTTAAGGATACCCAAGAAGTCAGGATACCAGATATCCTTAAGGATACCCAAGAAGTCAGGATATCATATATCCTTAAGGATACCAAATATCCTTAAGGATACTATATATCCTTAAGGATACCCAAGAAGTCAGGATACCAAATATCCTTAAGGATAACATATATCCTTAAGGATACCCAAGAAGTCAGGATACCATATATCCTTCAGGATACTAGATACGTAGGAATGTCACATATCCTTAAGGATACTTAAGTGGTACTATCCTGCAGGATACTTCTCTATTTGATATAAATCAAATTAGAAGCTGTTATATTGATAAATATCCTTAAGGATACTTCATTTTAACTATTACAAAAGCAACAGAATAATAACATTCGTGTTAGTTTACTTTGGTGTAGTTATATTCCAATTTGAATAGTTAATATCCTTTAAAGGATATTCGAACCAGGATATGCCTGTTTCCGGAGATGAAACTGCAGTACAGGTACCTTAAGTACTGCAGGTGGACCAGGTTTTGTCTTGTAAATCTACTATCGATGTTGTGTAATACTGAGAGATGTATCCTACGATTGAGTA
Organism: Hanleya hanleyi; assembly: GCA_036873755.1. NCBI lineage: Eukaryota > Metazoa > Mollusca > Polyplacophora > Lepidopleurida > Hanleyidae > Hanleya > Hanleya hanleyi. Next base: position 6,610 of record JAVTVY010006348.1, read on the forward strand.
GCCCGACCATAGGGAGATGCCAGGATTGCTTAGACGGCACTGCAGGATAGAGTAAGAGTTACCTATCAGGAGCTGCAGGTGGATCGTGGACTAGGTAGTGCTATCCTTAGACGGCGGGAGCGGTTACATGTCTTTAGGGTATCAAAAACCAGTTGTTCAGTACTGCAGGTTGGTCACTTTAGTGATTCAGGAGAACTGGCTTAAGTGACACTGGGAATACCTTTGATATTCTACCTCGATAGAGGAAATCATGGTTCGAGTGTCCTTGAAGGAATGTTATTATTTCAAAACCTGTTGTTATTCTTTTTCTTTTGGTATAATAATTAATGCAGCCTTTTTGATACAAGTAGTGTATGATTTATTTAGGAGAGGGCTAAATTCTATCATAGACGAGTTCAGCCACCGTACGAAATATCTACTTTATCAGGTGCTCCTGCACCATATGAAATCGGTTTACGCTTCGGTGAATTGACCCGGTGAATTTGTACAAAGATGAATCTTGTAAAATACATGTATATATAAAAGCACTTTGTAAATAAGAATATAATTACTATTCTTTGAAACTGGAAATTTGATGTTGACTCCATCTTTCAGTAGTTATTTCATTATCTACTAAGTGTAACCTTTGAAATTAAGACTCTCCGTAATGCTTTGCTGATGTATCCTCTGGCTGGGTTAAAAGTGAATGACCCACCTTACCAACTCAACTTACCATGAGTATTTGGTGAATAGAGGCGAACCCATGTAACGAGCGCCTTCTAAATGAGATAGACGTTACCATGGTGATACTATGAGAGAGAAGAGCCAAAAGCCTATGAGACGATCTGTGACCTACAGCATATGGGTGGGCTAGTAATTTCGGTCTATAGGAAGGCTCTTTTCATGACTATGGGATTTCTACGAGGGTCGTGACACCTTACGTCACTGGTGGCAGCAAACTAACTTGATACAAGACACACTATCAGTCGACCAATCAGAAAATTCGTTACAATATATTTACAGCCCCCATGTATGCCAGGAGTTCTTTTTGAACTTCTCTTTCTTTTAGTTTACACACACTGACCCCGATACTGTCTCAACGAAGTGTCATGACAATTCGACCAATCGTATGGCTGGATCGGACAAATTATAATCCATACTTCCGATTCAAGCCATACTGGGAATAAAAACAAACCCTTTTGTGGTTCAACAGATAATTATTCTCCATTAACGTAGTTGTCAGGCAATGAATCCATACCCTAGAGAACCAGTGCTTACATCTAAGCTTATGATTGACCTTCAACAAAGAGAAAGCTGCCCATAAGTCTGTAATATCCAACAGTTATTCCCGTTCCTACACTCACTTTATCATAGTGAACCGCCCGCTAATACCATCGAATAAATGTCAAATGGAACTGCTATATCGTATTATACAGCCAATTAGCCGACTTGCATGTGTACGCAATGGTAGTATGAATAGTCTATGGTGATGAACAAATGTTACACATAAATTTAACAAAAAGTAATAGCATCAAAATATCCCCCGTTTTAGATATGAATAATGAAAGCCACGTTGACACTTTATCTTACATAACAAACACAAATCCAAATCCGGGCGTTCTTTAGGCAGCAAACTCACCTATTAGAACAACGTTAATCCCTGTGCATATTTAGTAAATGGTGATGAAAATAAACTACATTCTTATTCATTTTTTTCTGAATCAAGAATATTATTAAATTGCAAGGTGAAGATAGCCTGTCTGAGATTCAAAACATTCATCAATAGTACCAGACACGCCTCTATTGCAACTGTTCATGAAAATAGATTCAAGACAACATATTTCACGAATCGGGTCTATAGTCTCGAGTTCACTGAAATTATTTTAATATTCATTCACAATACATAGTGCCAAAGCTGTTTTCCTTACGTTATTGTCGACAAATTAAAATCGTTGCTGAAGGCATTTCCAAGTCGTTTTCTAGATCATGTATCAATTAGCATCGAGTTCTCACATACCACTCTGGCGAAAATTTAAAACTCGCATTAGCCAGATAAACTCACGAATGCGAGCTAATTTTATTATTATTCACTATATTTAGTAACAATTTCATATGAACATTCCCCCTAATGTCGAACCGCCACCGGACTAAAACAGGTACAGATGAGTGTTTGCAAAAAGCCCAATATCACATAACATATGGCGGACATTTCGCTGATTAGTGCCAAAATGTACGTGTTGTATACATGGTTGAGATAAACGTTTCTGTCATAAACGATCCTACAGCTACCTTAATTACAATGGAGAGTAGATGACGATCGACCCATACAAAATTATGTGGGCGGAAAACCATTTTGGGCTTGAAAGATTAATACGAAGTAGGCGAACACAGGTGTATTTTCTTGTTTTGTAATGAATGTTTCATTTCCAATAGGTTACTAACGCAGTAAATTATTGACGAGAAAGAGGAGGCGCTGGGCTTGATGATATCTCCCGATACAGTATAGCCGGTTGGAGCAGTAATACAGGGTAATTTACCACTCGGCCAACGGGCCTCTCACAATAACAGGAGGTAGCCGACCGGTGGTCTTGATGCGAACATACAGTACCCCTCTGATGGTCGTAATGACACAGCTACCATAGATGAATTTTTTGTCATTTAGATAGTGATCGTGTAAGAGTATTTTCGTTATTTTGGGATTACACTATCTTAGTATAGCACAGATTCTAGTGCAGAGCGGGATTCGATCCAGCGACCCCCAGAGGAAGGCCTATTCGCCAGCACTATATGTCGGCGATCTAAACCACTCGGCCAACGGGCCTCTCACAAAAATAGGAGGTAGCGGACCGGTATTCTTGAATGCGAACATACAGTACCCCTCTGATGGTCGTAATGGCACAGCTCCCATAGCTGAATACATAATACGATTTTTTTTTGTCATTTAGAGAGTGATCGTATAACAGCATTTTAGTTATATTGGGACTACAGTATCTTAGTATAGCACAGATTCTAGTACAGAAAATTGGTCGAGTCCCGAGCGGGATTCGAACAAGCGATCCTCGGAGTATAGCGCAGATTCTAGTACAGAAAATTGGTCGAGTCCCGAGCGAGAATCGAACCAGCGACCCCCAGAGTAAGGCACTGATAATTGAAGGTTAACAAGCAACAAAATTGCTGTCTGAATGTAGTTCATTATACAACTATAAGACAACTATAGATGTGAATAGGCGATCAGGCCAAATATCATCCCTCCACTTAATCTAAATTAAAAACAATATGTAATATCACAAAATAATGACCACGTCATTGAAACTGAACTGGTACAATGTTTATATAAATGTGACAGGCCGTCACTGTCTATTGATCTGTATTTGCAAGGTATGATTTGCCTCCCTTGACTTGAGAACCCTTGTGCAGTTATTTATGTAGAACGTATTGTCGTGTCGAGACAGACGACTGTGCAGGTTTGTAAATCATTTAATTCGTCAGCTATATAGCCTGTACATAACTAAATATCCATGCAACATTTTTAATAAGATATTGGTGTAACTGCCTATCATGACATTTAGCCGAATATGAACAAAATATGTCTGTAAAACGTCAATGTCTACGTGCATCTAAAACCACGTGGTCTCGTTGTTGTTGTCTTCAGTGGAATCCTCTTGCGTCATGCATGGATACTGTTAATATTTATGGAAAGTTTCTTAAGCTATGATTAATCCTGTTACAGATAAACTGTGTCGTTCTGACGGGAACAGGAGCCAGCTGTAATGGTTACCTGGTTGTACACCGCTTGGCGCACCTGATTTGAGGTACATACGTGTGTATTATGTACTGATTGTTTCCCGCCAGATTATGATGTGTTGATATTTGCATTGTAGATAGATTTACGACTACTGTGCTTTGATATAATGAATGATGCAATTAATAGAGTCGATCTAACAGTGACACGATTATCTAGGAGACTTGTGTCGTCTCGTGTGGTGCCAAAATCAGTCAAATTGACAACGGGTTTTGCGAAATATGTTGTTATTTTGTGCCAGATATTCCTAAATCCATTTGTTTAAACGTACTTATTGTGGGAAATTTGATTATATTGTAAAATTTCTCATGTTTTTCAATTTTGAAATTAATTGACTAAAATTCACTATTAGTAGTATGTAAAGGGCAAATTCTGTACTATTGACCTTGCATGTTATACAATTACGGTATTATTCATTGAAGTGGAATTTGATAACTATTACTTCAGGTGTTATCATTAGCCCATCTAAACAAAGGGATTATTAGTTTTCAAGACAAATTATCTTAACAGAAATTTGATAGATAAAATTGGAGTTTTTTAGATTAATATTTTCTTATAAATTCTTTGTTCAGTCATTATTTGTAGTTAATAGTTCCCTTAAATTTCTTGTTTATACTGCATATAAAATAGTTGCTAATATGGTTCACAGGGTTGGAAATTCACCTGTTGTATGTATGAGTATTGAGGGGTTAGTAAGGCTAATTTACAAGGACATTCTCTAGTTGTGTTTAAGATACAATAGAGTTTATGGTTACTGTGCGTGTCCATGGCCAAGGTATACTGTGATATCTGATCAGAGATTACACCGCATGACCATAATAGTCTATTTTGGTAATTCAATATCATAATGTTGATGCTGACCAATATATTGTCTATACCGGGGCATGTAACAGGGAAGATAGAGATAAAACATAACACGGTTGTATATCAGTTGCTAACAGACATCTTTTATTGTTCTTTCAGGGCAAAGTTATCTCCCCCGGTTACTGTCAAGGTTACTTGTTACTGTTACTGTTACATAGTTCGCATACCATCTGACACTACACCATCACTGACATTGTTATCATACGGTTGCGGTCATTGTTGATGTTAAAGGCTGAACTTTGTAACCCCCCTTCCAAGCAGGATTGAATAAACTGTGACTATATCTGGCAACACATAAGGGACTTTGTGTCTGATATTGTTGCGTTACGGGAAAACCCCCACGTTTCACACTGGTGTCAGAGGGGGGATCTGCTGTGGAGAATATTCTATTAAGTTAACAGTAACAAACAGTAACCAGGGCGAGAAAGAAGAAACCAGAAGATGGCCACCCGAGGGGGAGAAGATATCCCCCTTCCCGATGAGCGGGCAGAAGCACAAGTGGGTCGTGGTGAAGTGGATGCTTTGCGAGAACAGATTGAACAGCTTCGATTAGCATTGGGAAATGCTGCTCAACCGGTCACGCCTCGTATTGTGCTACCCCCACCAATCAAGTTGCCCGTTTATGCTGGCAAGGAAGATCCGGATGTATGGATAGAGCGAGCCTCGCGGACTATATCCAATCAACAGATTGATGGGGCAGAGGCAGTACTGTTTCTACGTGATTACCTCCAAGATGCTGCCGCAGAGGAAATCAGACATCAAGCCCCAGATACCCCAAACAGGATGTTTGAGGTGCTCCAAACAGTGTTTGGTAGTAGAGCGACCCGTCCTCAGCGCATGCGGGAATTTTACAATCGTGTACAACATTCTGGTGAAACTATAACTGAATATTCGCATGCATTGGTTGCCATCATCGGTAAGATGCATCTCCCAGAGGAGGACCAACTGCGCTTGCTCAAAGAACAGTTTCCAGAGGGGATGAAACCTGCTAGCGTCCAGCGGTTCCTAAAGCGCCGAGTGCGTGAGAACTCCAATCTGACATTCTTACAACTGAGACAGATGGCGCTGGACGAGGGTGATGAAACTCCGAACAATAAAGCTCAAATAAAGGAAGTCGCTGCAAGTCAGCCTGCAGAGGGTGCGTGTGCCTCAAGTAAAGTCCCAGTATGGGCAAATGAACTTATTGAACTCACAAAAGAGGTTGTTAAGAGCTTAAACAATCGAGGACAGGGTGATAAAGTTGCCCCTCCAACAAACAATGACTTCAAATGTTTCTATTGTCAGAAATTAGGTCATTATAAACGGGACTGTAAGAAAGGGTTGTTCGACCTAAATAAAAGGCAGTCTGAAAGTAATGCGAACAAGAGGGCTGTCCCTCAGGTGAATCTGTCTGCACAATTTGGATCGGCAGAGTCATCTGACATGTGACGCCAGGTAATAGGAGACTGCCCAGAAATAGATGCTAGTGTAGCAGGTGTCCCCACTAGGTTCTTAGTAGATACGGGTTCACAAGTCAGTACCATAACAGAAAGCTTTTATAAAGCTAACCTTAGCATGCAGCCTCTAGAGGCTGTCCAAGGATTAAAGCTTACTGCTGCAAATGTTTTAGAATTACCATACATTGGGTTTATTAGTACTACTGTGAAGGTGTTAGACACCTGTATTAACAATGTTGGTATTTTAGTACTCAGCGATGCCGTTGAGTCTGAAGGTAGCAGTTGTAAGCGTAGACCTGGCATTATGGGTATGAATATTCTGCGTGATATGCCTTTGTTTACAGAACTGTCAATTTGTCGTGAACCTGACAAAGAGAATCCAAAATGTAAATTTGTTCGTGTTGCAGGGGATGAGGAAACTGTGATTCCAGCATCCTCTATAGCCAGAATCAAATGTACGGGTGTCCCGAGTACAGGACAGGTAATGGTAGAACCTTTGAAGCAGCCCCCAGCAGGAACTCAGTTAATCGTTGCACCAACATTATCTATTGGGTATGTGGAAGTGCTCAATGCCACAGACAAGGATATCTGGTTACCACCACGTACAAGACTGGGTATAGTCCAAAGTTATACACTGGCAGAAGATCTGTCAGTTACGGTGGAGGTCAACCGTATCCATGTGAGTAGCGCCTCCGAATCCTGCGTTGAGAGTTCAACTATTCCGCATCTAGGAGAGTTTGATGGTACCCAAGAGGAACATGGTAGAGCTACGGACTTGTTTCAGAGGTACAGCGACATATTTTCACCAGAGCTTGGCAGAACACGACCAAACAGCACAAAATACCGTTAACAGCTGATATTTCAGTCTCGAATCCCTACCGCCGCATTCCACCGCATCAGATAAAGGAGGTGAAGGACCATTTACAGGATCTACTGGACCAAGGGGTCATCCGACATAGTTGTCCAAGTTATGGTGCTCCACCTGTTCTTGTGCGCAAGAAGAACGGCGATATGCGCATGTGTATCGACTACAGACGGTTGAACAGCAAAACGGCACGTGACGTATACCCACTGCCGCGTATTGAAGAGTCGCTTGATTTGATGGCAGGAGCGAGATACTTTTCGACCATAGATCTCAAGTCGGCCTATAACCAGATTGAGGTTGAGGAGGGCGACCGACATAAAACAGCCTTTACGACCCCATTTGGGCTCTTCGACAACCGGATGCCGTTTGGCTTAGCGAATGCACCGGCAACGTTTCAGCGCCTTATGACCCATGTGTTCCAAGAAGATCTCATGGAGAGGTTATTTGTGTACTTGGATGACAAAATCATTTGGTCCAGCGACATCCCAGAGCACATAGAACGATTAGAATCAGCCCTTCAAAAGCTCCAGAAACATGGACTACGAGTTGAATTGGGAAAGTGTCACTTTTTTCAAAAAGAGGTGAAATTTTTGGGACACGTGATAACAGAAAATGGTGTCCTAACCGACCCGGAGAAAATTCAAGTGGTAGCGGAATGGCCGACCCCAAGTACCCTCCAACAAGTCCGATCATTTCTCGGCTTTGCGTCGTACTACCGCCGCTTCGTTGCCTCTATATTTGCCTCTATAGCCTCGCCACTGTATGACTTGATAGGGAAATGTGGAGAATCCAAGGGAAAGAGGCGTGCCAAGTCAAAAGACTGTGATGTTACTTCTCTTTGGGATAGCGCATGTGAGGAAGCCTTCCACACATTGAAAGATAGATTGATCACATCTCCTACCTTGACTTACCCAGATTTTACCAAGCCTTTTGTTTTGGAGGTGGATGCCAGTAACTATGGACTTGGCGCCATTTTAAGTCAGATGCAAGATGAGCAGTTACGGGTGGTGGCATATGCCTCCAGGGGACTGAGACACCCTGAACGTCGTGCTGGGTATTCCAGTGAGAAGTTTAGGCCATACCTGATAGGGGCCCCCTTCGTCATATTTACCGACAATAACCCCTTGACTTACATCATGACGAAAGTCAAGGTTCCAGCACTTGCGCAGAGGTGGGTCAACGAGTTCTGGAAAGTCGAATGTTGGCGCCGATCTCCTTTCCAGGTTACCAGGAAATTTGCCTGAGGTAGCTGATGATGATGAACTTACTGAATGTATTGAAGCAGTTGAAGCACACATCTCTTCTATCCTGGGAAGTAGTGCACTGCCACTGGAAATACGAGAGGCAGCTTTGCAGAATCTCTGTTTACGCCTTGATACGGGCAGTACACTGCCAGGCGTGGGAACTGGTGATCATGCTATGTTCTCCCCACAGTAAGTGCAGCTGACATGAGCAAGTACCAGTTTGAAGACCCTGTGATCAGCCGCTTAATACATTACCGATCTATAGGACGTCATCCAACAAGAGACGAACGGAGTAAAGAGTCTAAACCGGTACAGATTTTGTTCAAACAGTGGGATCGCATAAATGTGAAGAATGGTGTTCTTTTCCGTCGCATGACTGGCAAAGATGGGAAGCCAAAGCTGTGTGTACTGCTACCTGTGTGTCTGAAGAATCAGATCCTGCATGACCGCCATGATGCCGCTGGTCACCAGTCTGCTGAGCGGACAGAAGCGCTCATACGGGAACGATGCTCGTTTCCGGAAATATCCAGACAAGTACAGACTTACCTTGGAAGTTGTGAGCGCTGCGTGCAGGCAAAAGGGCCATATCGACCAGTGCGCTCCAAGTTGGGCCGACTGATAGCGACTCGTCCACTGGAGGTAATATCTGTGGATTTTACGGTGATGGATAAAGCAAGTAACGGATTGGAGAATGTCTTAGTCATAACGGACTGGTTCACTAAGTTCAGTGTTGCTGTTGCGACACGAGACCAGAAGGCCCCCAATGTGACGAAAGTTTTGGTTCGCGATTGGTTTACCAGATATGGGGTGCCCCAGCGCCTCCACAGCGACCAAGGAAGAAACTTCGAGTCCAGTATCATCCAAGAGCTGTGCAAGTTGTATGGTATCCGGAAGAGCCGCACTACCCCGTACCATCCTGAAGGTAATGGGTTAACAGAACGTTACAACCGAACATTACACAATCTGCTATGCACCTTGCCCCCTGAACAGAAGAGGCGTTGGGCAGACTTCCTTCAAGAACTCTGTTTCTGCTACAATGCCACACCTCACGCGAGTACAGGTTACTCACCGTTTTATTTGCTTTTCGGACGGAATGTCACACTTCCTGTGGAGTGGGTGACACAGCATCAGACACGTCTATGGCAGGCCAGGCAAGTCGTGCAGAAACAGCTGGAGGCGAAACACAATGCAAGGAGAAAGCGACACGAGAAGAACGGGTTTGACGCGCCAATGAAAGTTGGAACTCAAGTTCATGTACGGCGACACCCCCACGGACGCTGTAAGATTGCTGATAAGTTTGGTCCAACGATATTCAAGGTTGTTGACTTCCATGACGGTGTGTATACTGTGGAATTGGCAGATGGCACGGGTGGACTCAAACGGTTAGGCCGGGCAGAAATAACACCAGCGGCCTTGCCACGGGATCCCGTTGCACTTCGTAAACCTGTGTCACGGGACTGTGAACCTACACTAGTAGTCGAACCAACTAGGGTTCCGGACACTGATGACTTACGCATGGAGTATCCCACCAGTATTATTCTACAGCATGCACCTCAAAGATTGTTGAACTGGCAGGTAATACCCGCACTGAACACTGACACTGACTCTAGTCCTGTTGTGGATGTTGGTCCGAGAAGGACGACTCGAGCCAACGCGGGTACACACTCTAACCCCTACCGGCTGCCGAGAACTGTATTGAACATTGAGTAACATACATCTGCCTTAGTCAAAGTAGTTCAGAACTAGTCACACTGTGTGTCAAGAGTTGAATTGTAAATATCTCCTGTATGTTATTTGGAGAATGCATTCTCTTGTAATCATGAGGACATGATACATTTTGGAGAGGGTGCGTGTGACAGGCCGTCACTGTCTATTGATCTGTATTTGCAAGGTATGATTTGCCTCCCTTGACTGGAGAACTCTTGTGCAGTCAACGTATGTAGAACGTATTGTCGTGTCGAGGCCGACGACTGTGCAGGTTTGTAAATCATTTAATTCGTCAGCTATATAGCATGTAGTCAACTAAATATCCATGCAACATTTTTACTAAGATATTGGTGTAACTGCCTACCATGATATTTAGCCGAATATGAACAAAATATGTCTGTAAAACGTCAATGTCTACGTGCATCTAAAGCCACGTGGTGTCGTTGTTGTTGTCTTTAGTGGAATCCTCTTCCGTCATGCATGGATACTGTTAATAGTTATGGAAAGTTTCTTATGCTATGATTAATCCTGTTACAGATAAACTGTGTCGTTCTGACGGGAACAGGAGCCAACTGTAATGGTTACCTGGTTGTACACCGCTTGGCGCACCTGATTTGAGGTACATACGTGTGTATTATGTACTGATTGTTTCCCGCCAGATTATGATGTGTTGATATTTGCATTGTAGTTAGATTTACGACTACTGTGCTTTGATATAATGAATGATGCAATTAATAGAGTCAATCTAACAGTGACACGATTATCTAGGAGACTTGTGTCGTCTCGTGTGGTGCCAAAATCAGTCAAATTGACAACGGGTTTTGCGAAATATGCTGTTATTTTGTTCCAAATATTCCTACATTCATTTGTTTAAATGTACTTATTGTGGGAAATTTATTATATTGTAAAATTTCTCATGTTTTTCAATTTTGAAATTAGTTGACTAAAATTCACTATTAGTAGTATGTAAAGGGCAAATTATGTACTATTGACCTTGCATGTTATACAATTACGGTATTATTCATTGAAGTGGAATTTGATAACTATTACTTCAGGTGTTATCATTATCCCATCTAAACAAAGGGATTATTAGTTTTCAAGACGAATTATCTTAACAGAAATTTGATAGTTAAAATTGGAGTTTTTTAGATTAATATTTTCTTATAAATTCTTTGTTCAATTATTATTTGTAGTTAATAGTTCCCTTAAATTTCTTGTTTATACTGCATATAAAATAGTTGCTAATATGGTTCACAGGGTTGGAAATTCACCTGTTGTATGTATGAGTATTGAGGGGATAGTAAGGCTAATTTACAAGGGCATCCTCTAGTTGTGTTTAAGATACAATAGAGTTTGGGGTACTGTGCATGTCCATGGCCAAGGTATACTGTGATATCTGATCAGAGATTACACTGCATGACCATCATAGTCTGTTTTGGTAATTTAATATCATAATGTTGATGCTGACCAATATATTGTCTATACCTGATCATGTAACAGGGAAGGTAGAGATAAAACATAACACGGTTGTATATCAGTTGCTAACAGACATCTTTTATTGTACTTTCAGGGCAAGGTTATCTCCCCTGGTTACTGTTACTTGTTACTGTTAAAGTTACATAGTTCGCATACCATCTGACACTACACCATCACTGACATTGTTATCATACGGTTGCGGTCATTGTTGATGTAAAGGCTGAACTTTGTAACCCCCCTTCCAAGCAGGATCGAATAAACTGTGATTATATCTGGCAACACATAAGGGACTTTGTGTTTGATATTGTTGCGTTACGGGAAAACCCCACGTTTCACATGTATGATAATAATAATATGTTTTCCTCGTTTGCCACTCACCGGTTTATGTGAACAAAAGCTGCTGATATGCATGATGAC
>JAVTVY010006348.1:18422-41783 GCA_036873755.1 Hanleya hanleyi
CTCTGCTGGGGGGTTATGCAAATAGGCTCAAAATGACCCCAATATGATAAACTATAAAGTCACGGAGCTCTCCATTAGCTCTCCATTTGTTGTCGTTCCGGATATAGCGCAGAAAGTTTGGTAGGGGGGCCATAATGTCCCCCCCCCCAGGCCAGGTAGGGTAACGGACTGACACATGCTCCATTTGATAATCCAGCAATCATAGGGAATAACTCTAGTTTTGAAGCATATTCATGAAAATTCATCTAATTATTATTCAACTTTTTCTTATATTCTAACTGTTTGCAAATAATCACAATGTCTATCAAAATTTCTGAAATTGGATGCTGCAGTGCAAACTTCTTAGCAAGAAAGCTTTTAAAGGAAATCCCTTTCTTTCAACGTAGGAAAGGGAGATAACGCAACAGGAAAAAAAGGCAAAATGGCTAACAAAGCCAAAAGTCACCAGCGGACATCCTTAATTTAGGCTCATTATCCAGTTGGAATTCAGTTTTATTTAAAGTTTTAGCAGTGTGGGCCTTCATGGGATATAACCCGCTTGTCAAGGCGAACAGTGGGTATACGTGAGCGCTGGCGAGGCAGGTGATTCAAATATCGATCGTCGTCTGCTGACAGTTTTGAGACACCGATGTACAAATTCCCCCTTCAGCAGGATGGTTGTGGCTTCAAAAGCACCGCGGTCTCGCCAAATGTCGCTTTCAATTTCGAATTCGGTGGTCGCGCGAATTCATGATCTCCAGTGAAATTCGTTCCGGCAGTGGAATGATGATTTGTCAATGGATATATAGGTTGTTTTGTTGTATAACACAAACCCTGTCTAGAGCACCAACTTCCAGGTAATCCGCAAATTCAGTCTATCAGTATACTTACACACGCCTTGTTTAGTACACACGTCCGTGTCACCTTTGGCTCTATGCAAGCCTAGCATCTGTAATTACGGCATATGCATTTCTATTCAGGAAGGAAGGTATGTGTTACATGAGTTTCATGAACAAAGTTTTCTAGGTATGTTATTAAATAGGAGCCGGACATTCTTTGCTTTTACAACGGAATAAGTTTGTATCTCTACAAGTATAGATTTAGGATAGATGACAGTGAGAGTATTGGTTATCCATATCCCATTCTAATTTCCTAACATTTTACCTCAAATACAGCACAAAAAGGCGAAGATTTGGGCAAGAATGTTATGTAGCGACATTAGCATGTTGCGACACAGTAAAAGATATTTTGCTGGATTTCTTTAGTTTCTTACATAAGAATTTACAGTTTGTCTTTATTAAAACAGTAAATTTGATAATAAATATATTGAACACAATTTTGGTTGTAGAAATGCTGCTTTTTACTCAAGAAAAATTAGGGATGGGAAACATTTCTCAAGTTTTTAAAGGAATATAGGGAAAATCAAGATTATATTTCTTATGAATCTCCCATCCTTAAATTTTCTTGGACGAGGAAAGCAATATACGTTTTAACCTATTTGAAGAACATTTTATTTTTTCCAATATTTAAGGGCACCCAAATGTTCTTCAATGCATTTATTTTGTGTAGTTACTTAAGTGACAATTTTTAAGAAAACTGTCATAAAATATTGTTTACTGTGTACTATTTACTATTCTTTGCCAGTGTACGTTTGGCAATATTCCCGTGAGTATTTAGAATAATTTGTCTACGAAAAACTCGGTCGTTTGCATGAGTATTCATTGTCGTTTATTCAGTCTATTGAGTTTCGCATCAATGTTAAAGTAACAAACTGTTAAACATTATGATGACAGAATGACTTATCATTGACTGGAGGAACAATATCACCACTACCTCCAGATATACGATGGTGATGCATAGATACAACTCAAGCGACAGATAAATAGATCATGACAACCCATAGCACACAGAGGACAACTTGAATGAGGTCAGTTACGAGAAGAAGCAGATCGAGGCATATTTATTGGAAAACTGGTCTAGCCATCTGCAGGATATGCTTCAACGATATCACATTGGATATTGATGGCTTGCAGCTTCGCTGTCGCTGTTGATGATGTCAATTTATAGTAATGACCTCGTCAATGGTGCCGCTCTTGCGTGCACATCATAACGAATGCTTATCTGTGCTGATATACGTCCTTGGAGATCCCCTTCCCCTTTGGCCTGTTTCAAGGCATAGCGCACGCACTCCTCAATGGGAAAACAATCTGCTGGTTGATGGCCTTGTCGCAGATCTCAGATCGGCCCACAGTTGCCTGCGTATCGGTAAGTGTCAACCGGACAATCTAGCACACACTGGTCCAGATAGCGGTTATATTTGCAGGCCTGAGAAACAAAAATGCGAGTAAAATCATTCTAATATTTTATCATGATTGACAGAAGTATACCACAGGACGAAAATCTGTTAGAAATACAATCTGTTGAAATTAGAAATTCCGCAATGAATCTATCACGAGCTATGTCATTCTTTTTTGTACGTGAAAATAAGCTCAATAAACCAAGTTAATGTCTTTGTCTGAATTTGACCAGAATTTTGATTTTTTACAAGCAGGTATGTCACGTCAACCGAGGTAGGCTCCGTACAGTCTGCAACCAAGCAATTTCACTGGATATTACATTCACACCGGTAACACATTAATGTATAGCACAAAAAGCAGCAGTCGTACAGAATTCGTATTACCGGTACGTACCAAGCAATGGGTTTCCAGGGGTCCCCAACAACCGCCTGCACACACCGAAAGACAACATCCTGTTCTCTCGATCGATTTGTAGCATCTTCCAGGACAACTCGGATGGCAGTACAGATTGTCCATGACCGGGATCACTGAGTACAAATAAAGCAAAATGAGTTTTTTATGATCCCTTACAATACCCATTCAACTTTAATCTCCTCCCCTCCAATAACAAACTATTTGTACTAGCAGTGAGGATGGTTTGTAACTGTATTAACTTGGACAATTCTGTGTCGAATGTCTAGGCTGTTTCCGGGTTATCGCCCTAATCAGAGATCACTACGCTAAATATTTCATCGCACGTATTTTTTTTTAAAAGAAATTGCGCATTATTCGAGTTGCCTACGAAATAAAACATCCAATGGAAATAAAATATTCCTAGTTCTGTTTCAAATTGGTTCTATCTTTCTACTCTCAATGCCCAATACTCCCTCATTCTGGAGATTTCACCGTTTATACAGAACTCCAATGAATCCGCAGACACACTTTTAGAAAACTGCATGCTGAGATGAGCGACGCTAAAAGTTATCAGCAACAACAGCTCACAACATTTGATTGGTCAGTTGAACTTACGGGTGTCTTTTCCAAACAGCGGAACGATGTTGGGCGAGTGGCTATGACTGACAAACGCCAGGTTAGTTTTTTATTCCCAATCTTTTCCCGAATGATAGTAAGCATATCATATCTAAATGTAGGCATACACATAACATATATGAAACAATTAATTGGATTCAAAGCTTTGCTTTGCTCTCAATGATAAATGGTGAACCACTACAGACCTGTCACCCCCCATAAATAGAAGTCCCAGCCATTGCGTATCGCTGAATCACGCATTAATGCAGAACCATTAAAAAGACATGCACCGACAGAGATCTACCAGCAGCTGTACAATCTCCGACTGGATTTTCAGGAAAAACTTGTCGATAAAATGTAAAGGGGAATAATCATGACCGAGTAGAGAACATCAAACACGCCCATCTACATGTATTTCAAAGCTAAAGTCGTATTTACGAAATAAAGCAAACAACAACACAACAATGTTACAAATGACAGAGAATACCAGCTTCAATAACTGAACACATTTTCTTATGTTTGAAGTTATGGGAGTAATGTCATTACGATCATCAGAGGGGTACTATATGTTCGATATTGAGACTACCGGTCTGGAACCTCCTATTTTTGTTGTGGGAGACCCGTTGTCCGATTGGTTCAGATCGCCGACATGTAGTCCTGTTGGTTGGGAGCATTACTCTGGTGGTCGCTAGTTCCAATCGCACATGAGACTCGACCAATTTTCAGCGCTAGAAATTGCGCTACACTAAAAGAATGTAATCCCAAAATAACGAAAATAATGCAATACCTGCTTGACAATCGTCACTCCTCGGTCCCCAACAACGGGCACTTCCACCCATCACACACGCTGGATTGCATGTCGGCACTGAAGTTTAATCATAACTCATATTAGTGTCATTTAAAACTAATTTACATCGCGCCCCCTAAGCACGGGGCTTGGGGTCGTTTGAAAGCCATGTGTTTTACCTCTCATTGAAGATGCATTATACTCTTGGTAACGACTTGAAAATTCGTTAGGATGAAGGACACTTGTCAAAGACAAGTAGTGTCTTGCTTCTATCATCGAAAACCGCTGCTGCCTGCTGTGCTCTTGCAAGACACCAGTTGTGTTTTTCTGTTATACCTGTTTTGAATCGGTACTAAATATTGTAACTCTGTAAGCGATATGTCTTGATATCTAAGTTGATGGATGGGGGATAGATATGTAATAATTTCAAAATATACATTACTATTGAACAGAATGAGTTTGGTCTTTGAAATAAAAGTTAGAGAGATAGTTATGGCAGAAAATACACATAACTATAAGGGACTACAATCTCTGATCATAGTCAGGGACCACCCCGGAAATATGTTAAATATTTAACGTTTTCAGTTAAAAGCCAATCAGGCGATGAATTGGGAGTCTCGAGGACAATTCTGTCCGATCCGGAAGAGATAGCAAAAATACGTTTTCTTCAGCGACATTTTCTCATCAACAGATCCGAATTTGGGACATAATGTATATTATTTCGGTGGGGTTTAGCCGCTTGACTATAACAACAATTGCCAGTGATGCAAATTCTAAATCGCGACTGATCACAGTTTGTGCTAATATCTCCTATTTCACACTTTTGTTATACCTACATCCCATTACGCGGCAACATGACATTCTGTGAAAATTAACTGAATAAATGTTTGGATCAAATGCAGTCAATTTAAAGATATGTGTAGCTAAGGCGAGGTAGGGAGGAACATACATGTAATCGAGCGTGGAAGAGGGGTTAGGGTAGAATTAACATTTAGTTGAGTGTCGACTCGGTTTTAGGGGAAATGTATAAGTAGTCGTGTGCCGAAATGAGATTAATGGCAAATGTACATGTAGACGATAGCCAAAACGGGATGGTGGTGGAATGGGGATTCATATAATCGTTTGTCAACTGTCAAAGCATATTTAGATAGGAATGCTCATGCAGCTAGCTGCCAAAGCGGGGTTAGGGAAGAATGTGACTGTTAACGGAAAATGTCAGTATAGCCGATTGTCAAAGCAAGGTTAGGACGTAGAGTTAGGTATGGTCCTTTGCTCGCTGACTGATTTTCGCAATACTAACGTTTTCTTCACTGTTCTGTACGAATGCGGAAGGGAGTTATGAATGTATACGTATACGATTTTAAATGCGGATTTATGACTATTGTACATGTATGTGGGTGTCAAAACAAGACTGAGGAGAAATTTACACGTAATTAAGTGTCCATGAAGCATTAGCGAAAATGTGTATGTAGTCGAGTAGTGTGGAAGCGGAGTTACAGAGAAATCTTTGTTTAACCGATGATTGGAACTTGATCGCTTCTCTCTTGTAGTAAACCATCTTATGTTTTTATCACTTTTACTTCATACACATTTGAAATAGGTTCTGACTGTCATGCAAAATAGGTCATTCGATTATTGACGCGGAAATTCTTTTAATGACGACGGTTGAATGTTGAAGGTCGGATCAGACGCTTGCTATTTCGTGACGGTACTCTACATTACTGCAAGTGCATGTTCATTTCAGGTAATACAATCTTTTAATAAAAACGTTTTCTCTACCAGCATGTACATGTAATCAAGTGTGAAAGCTGGCTTAATTAGGGATGTAAATCTGTCGATTGTCAAAGCGGAGTTAGAGAGGAATGTGCATGTAGTTGATCGTGAAAGCGAGTGGGAATGTGCATGTAGTCGATTTCCCATGCGGGGTTAAGGAAGAACGTACATGTACCGGCTTTTCAATACACGGTCACTCGAGTGCCATAGTTATGTTAGGATGGAATGTAAATGTAGTCGATTATCAAAACGGCGAAATGTACATTTCACCAAGGGGTAGGGTGTATAGTCGTGTGACAAGTGGGATTAGACAGAAAAGTACATGTAGTCGATTGACAAAGCGGATCTCTCAGTAATGCAAATGTTGTTGGGTTCCAAAGCAAGGTAGGACAGGAATGCACATGTACATGTACTCGAATGTCCAATCGATGTCAGGGAGGAATCGAGCCTCGAACCGTTGTTAAGCAGGAATGTAGATGGTGTCGAGTGTCGAAGCGGGTAAGGGAGAAATGTACATGTAGACCAGTCTGGAAGCGGGGGCCGGGGTACATATTGTCGTTTGTCAGCAAGACAGCGGAATTATGATTAATGTACCTTTGGATGAGTTTCAAAGCAGAGTTGGAGAGAACTGTACATGTATTCGATGGGCCAAGCGCGGTCAGAGAGAAATGTGCGTGCACATGCAATGGAGTTTTAAAGCGGTAATACACATGTAGACGACGGTCACAGCTTGTTTAGGACCAAGTTAGATATAGTTGATTGTCTAAGAGGGGATAGGATGATTTTACGTGTAGTTGATTGCCAAAACATTGCTAGGATATAGTGGGGGCGAGGGGGTTAGGTAAGCTCTTTTTCTAACAGCTTCTTTTTTCCTTTCAGCTATGCTTGTAATGATAATGTTGTCTTCACTAAAATGTACTTGTAGTAAGAAAGCGGGTTAGGGATCAATGCACATGTAGATGATTGTCAAAGCGGTTTTATGACGAATGTGAGGGATCGGGGTTAGAGAGGAATGTATGTTTGAACGTGTCGCTGCGGAATAAGATGCTTTGGCCCAAAGTGTCGCTCTCAGAAACCAATAACTTATCTAAAATTTACCTTCCAATGCTAATCGAAGAATATAATATCTAACGCAAGACAGAGACAATCAGAGATTGTTTGGATATATGACCCTCCCTCTCTTCCGGATAACAGGTTCAAAACATGAAAACTACATATTAGTAATCAATCGCCAGTAAGTCTCAAACTTCTTCGCTCAGGAAATCAGGAAGTTACAGTCCTGACAAGAATGTAAATACACAATATAACATATTACATTGATGTTGACTGTTAATCCTCGTAACGGGTAACAAACCTGTTACAGTCGTCGCCACATAATAAGGGATATGCAGTCCCATTTTAGTTTTAAGTTGTTCATCAAATAGGAACCGAGATATGTAGCAGACAAGCAAGAATTGATATTGAAAAGGAGAGGTCATAACTTTGGGCAAAAAATAGCTACGGTACTGAGCTTCTTCCATGTGAGTTTCAACGATGCTCATCAAACAGTGACAGGAATATGGATCGGGCACCTATAAATTAGTGTTGACGATAAAGGGTCTTATATCTGGAGAAAATCATCGAAACGGACAAATAGACCTGAAGGCACTAGATAGTACCATAAAAGCAAATTCCACGCAAGTTTCGAAATTAAAACGTCGAAATTAAGATGACAGATAAGGCCAAAACAAATTAGGGGTTCGGGAAAATATTTACTTAATATCTGATTCGATAAGACAGTTCCAGTGGCGAAGTGTTTCTGGAAGCGACAAATTTGGCGGGGTGATCGACACGAAATTTTGCGAAAGCGATTGAATCGTTGGATCTGGTTAAGTGACATGCGTGGTTTCCTTTTCCTGTGATACTATGATGTGGAGCCAAGCTGTAGGAATATTTCAAGGACTGATTTTTAAATGTAATTGTGAGTTATTTTAATTCAGTGGGAATGTCATAATTCATTATCTAGCTTTTTTTGTGTCAGGCTGTCAAAAATAACATGATGATGTGTATGGTCAGAGAGGAACCCCGGCAAAACAAGCAAGGTGGCCTATTACTTTTGTTTGTAAATCAATTTTCAAAACAGAATACAGATTATGGATGCTAAAAGCATCGTGGTGTCTTGTCGTCAGCATTGAAAACTGTTAACTGATTCTCTCGTAAACGAAACCAGGTTGTGTTTGGATATATAATTTATGGCATGCTGCGAGGAGTTTACGGCTAATATGGTCATGTGAATTAGGATTTCCGATATTAGACGCGAAAATGGCTGGACGATTGCTGGCATATGATGGTCGCATTTAACGCTTGTATTAGTGCATTTGTATCCGACAAAGTGATACACCGAAAGATGGATTAAAAATGATTTCCTGTAGCACTTGCCTGAAAAAAAAAAGAGAAAAGCAGTCGGCAATTTTCAACGACGACTGGAAAACACTGTTTCTACCGTAGCTTCAGAACTACTGACAAAGTATTCTTCAGTGTAATATAATTCCATAATACATGTGTCATACACCTGGTCTTGATAGTGACAGCTCATACGCACATGTGAATATCCATGAAATCCCTTTGATGTGAGTCGATATCTGTCATTTCATCCGAGCAATTCAAGGGCGAACAGTTAATTTGTCTGCGTACCGATAGTCAGTTCGAAATAAACTTGCACTAGTGATGTCGTTAAAGGAATATCCCAATCGATATATTGCTGTTCTAGTCGAGGAATGAAAACAATCAGTTAATCTCCGTGACGCGTGACATGTGCACAAACAAGATATGCAATTGGACAACATTCCAGCATGGAATCTTTGTACCGTAATAAAGCGAATTCAGATCATAAAAAATAATATAAAAAATGAGTAATTCCAACAGCATAGAAGCCTGCCCCATCCGCCACTTACTGCCCAAGATGACATGCAAGATAATATAACACGAACGAAAAATAATAACGTCGTTTATAATAATATAGATTGTCAGTCAGCCAAGTGGAAATATTTGAAATGAATAATGTAAAGCGGGTTCACTGTATACAACGTACTTACTGGCTGACGTTGCGATGTGAAAAAAACCACAAACATCTTAACCCTATCTGGCCTGAGATTTTTGGTACCTGGGAACAGCTCCCCCCCCCCCCCCCCCTCCCTTTCCCTAGGTATTTTTCTTAGCCCTTGAGCTAGAGGCATGAAACTTACCACACTATACCCTTGGGTCAAACTTTACTTGAAAATGTAATAAAATTCAATGTGACCGCTATGATGACGTCACAGTCACGTCATCTTCAAAACAAGCATTTTTTAGGTGGATTTTTTCTTCTGATTTTTCGAAATTTTTATTTGTGTGCTATTTCTTGCAAAAACTGCATGACATATTAGTAAATAATAGTCTAATTTGAAATAAAATATTTCTACCTAATTTTACGCTAAGAAAAGCATGAAATTTAAAGAAACATGGGTTCGACTTTTCCTTCAGATTTTTCTAAATTTTTATTTATGTGTTTTTGTTTCGCAAAAAACTGAATGACATATTAGTGAATAATAGTATAATTTGAAATAAAATATATTTACCTAATTTTACGCCAAGAAAATCAGGAAATTTAAAGAAACATGACGAAAATATCACTTTTCTTTTACCTCACATGGCCGCCATCTTTAATTACCCATCATCCTCTACTCGGTGGGTTATGCAAATAGGCTCCACTATGATAATCTAAAAAGTCAGGGAAGGTCAGCTTTCACTTTTTCGTCGCTGAGGAGATAGGCTGGAGAATTTTGGTAGCGACGTGGGGGGGGGGGGGGGGGGGGGATCATGGTCCCCACAAGGCCTGGTAGGGTTTATACAGGTCAGGCAGTAAATACATTATATCCAGATAACATGATTATCCCTTTCAGTAAAGTCGTAGTTCAATAGACAGGTTTACTTTCGTTACACGTACGCCTTCTGGGGAAATTCCAGAGAGACACCTGAGCTTTCGGGGCGATGATATCCCAGTCGATTGTGGTGACGTATGGAATGAAGGGACTCTTTGCGATGAGCACGTCGCCGTTGGATATTTCTAGAATGCAAACAAATACATGATATCAATGACATTTCACTTTAAATACGATCGAATTCATAGCGTTTTCATAGCATAGTACTCAGCAATAATAGTGCAATATTATTTTCAGTCAAAGCATATCCGATATGCTATTGATTAACGGGATAAACCAGTAAACTTCATGTTCTCATGAGTTAATAGATTTTGGCCGGCATTTGTATTTCAAGAGATAGATCAATTAATTTCATGACCTTTTAACGAATTTTAACGAATGGGATTTCATCAGTGTAGGCATGCTGTACGCAAGTATGCTAAACGCGCCCGTTCAGCCAACGACT
The DNA here is from genome assembly GCA_036873755.1 of Hanleya hanleyi. Classification (NCBI taxonomy): domain Eukaryota; kingdom Metazoa; phylum Mollusca; class Polyplacophora; order Lepidopleurida; family Hanleyidae; genus Hanleya; species Hanleya hanleyi. The sequence goes on from JAVTVY010006348.1 coordinate 28,671, forward strand.
GCCAACCTTGGTTTCCATAAAAGAACATTCTAGGCAAGCATTCTGTCTGAAAGCGAATGATCAGTGTCAGTAGTCATCGGATAGACCCTTGTGTGGCAAGAGACAATTCAGTCTATATCACTTGGCGAAACCCTCGCTATGACACCCCGTATTAAAGAAACAAGGCATCACACAATAAAGAAATAATGAGAAAATATAATGTAAATTATATAAATACTCCATGACCTCCTTCTTCTCTACCACACAGACGCGTTACTTGCTCGGCGATCTTCCAAGTTTGACGACACTTCCCAATCGTTATCTGTCGCCCACATGCAACTTATCCAAGCAGTAGCACCTGATAAAATGGAGGAAGACTGTACTGTACAGGTCACCGTATGGTATGTTCCGGAGTATGGGTATTCTGTGGTCAGCCATGGCGACAGCGAGTGTATTGGGGACAATGAGACAGTTTAGATGGTCAGCCATACATGATGGATGCCGTATATATGGGCTATTCCCCAAAACAGTGGAAACATACGAGAGGGTCCCCATCCAGGATGTTGCGCAACATACGCAATGCATCCCGATAGCCTCCCCCCCCCCCCCATCCCTGTTGGCAAACTCCCTGATACGCAGCACTACAGGAAACCTGCAGTTCCGCGCCATGTCTATCACACACCGGAATCACTGCTGTGTTTTTACCGTCAGTTTACGAGAGCTCGCTCAATAGTCCAAACTTGTCTCACCAATTACCATGTCGTCTCAAGAAAGATCATCTAAACCACCATGAAATGATGGCGCTCCTTTATGTGTCCGTAGCTGTTCAATGAGCGCCTGCGCGCTAACTGTTCTGCCATCGACCAGGATGATGATCAGACATAGTTAGCCATGACGAAACCTAGTTCAGTCCGTTGGGTTTTCAATGTTTGGGAATCAAGTGGATCCACTATTGGTAACCTTTTAAATTTACCACTTAACAAATGTGTTTACAGCTGAAAATGTGCATTCATCAGACAGTGGCGGTGTACCCGGCGAGGCTAGAGAAGAAGCGCTGCTGGTTTCGTCAATGCGTCTGGGATAAGGTTGTTGAATTGGAGTCAGTAACAGGGTGAACAATCGGTTGCGTGGAGGACGAACCAGCCCCAGTGGGAGAGACACATCTACATAAACTGATAACGAAGAACTTAAACTGATAGTTTGGAAACAGCGCCCCTGTTGTGTCCCTAGCCCATTAATTCGCTGAATCCTGATCCTAAACGTTGATTCTTACCGTACTCGAAGTTTGTTTGAGGGAACCTGGCTGACCGCCTTTATTTAGGCGATTCTGCGAGGGACCCCATTCTCCCATATATCTTGATACCGTTGTCCGATACTAGAGGGTGGAGATTCCTTGCCGTGTCAAGCTTGTCATGACCAAGCATAGGATGCCGCTGAGATTCCTGACCTTGTTCTAGATGGCTTGAGATAAGCTTAGGACATCTCCGGGGAGGGACGTGCCGGATATCTGGGACATTCGAATAACCTCTTTTCCTTCGTACGGGTTTGGACTGGAATCCGTCTTCCTCTAGGAGACTCAACATAGGTTCTTTCCAAGCGCTTTTTAAGTTCCCCGGCTTAAGCGAAAGGAAAGTCTTGTCTAGAACGGTGTGTGTTGAGGAATGTACATGTGGCCCCGATGGCTGCCACTATGTATCAGTACTGATATCGCTAATAGCATGTTTCAAATTGGCACGTTATCACATTCAATATCAAATTTAAATGCATTAAACCTTTTTGAGCTGACCAGATTTTGTCCTGGTGAGAAAGAAATAAAATATCCTATCTATCTATAACGAATAAGCCTTCCTCCAGACACAAGTTACCCTTTTGAGAAATGGTCCTCTCTCCAACGGCCGGGCCCAAGTCTCTGGTAGGTCACATGCAGTCGCACAGATCTGGAAACCGACCCTCATTAGCACACTAACATTTTCTCATGTAGGCCATCTTCTAAATCCGCTCACTCGATCGAATGTTCTGCATGTGAGTGCAGATAGGAACCAGCTCCTATGTAAACGTTGACACGAGTGACACCAAGCAGTTAAAGATGTGTAGAACAGGTTCTATCCAGGCTAGTAGAAAGGAATGGACACTCTATATATAACTTAGGGACGGTTCATTTTTTACCATGGGGGGGGGGGGGGATCAAGGGGGGGGGACTAAAAAATTTTTCCAATGAGCTGGAGGGGGACCAAAATTTTCGAATTTTGTTTCAAGGGGGGGGACCAAATTCCTACATTCAGTATTTTGCAAAGCAAACATTTTCTGTAATGTTCTCATGAAAACCTTCACCAATGCTTTGAAATAAGTCAATTTGGCATGGCAAAATAGATTTCAGAATTGTTTTTATAAAACATTTAAATTTCTTTTTCTTGAACCAAGCAGCAGCACAACAGGTCCCTGTCACGTCTCCTCAACCACCACAACTCATTTGCGTACACTTCGCCATTCATAAATCTTACAGCGTACGTATAGATGACCGAAATGGTTACGGTACAGGTTGAACCACAACAGGCACGGCTGAAGCCCCCCCAATAATTTGGCCAACTTTTCTAAAATTCTTATGATGTCAATGCAAAAATACTTCCATGAATACGTATTTTCGAAATGAATAGTAAAATGAATTGTCTGCTTCGCATATCTATATCTAAAACTATTTACAACTGTCCAGCATTAGTGGGCCAGCCAAAGCTCTAAAAAATTTTTTTACCGGCATTGTTTAGTAATTTTTAGGTTCACAAAAGGTTATTAAGGATTGACTGTGATTTTTTTAACGTTCATTGGGGTATGAACTTAAAAACCGCTGTGCAAACTGTATGATTCCGCGTAGCGGATCATACAAAGTTTGCACAGCGGTTTTTAAGTTCATACCCCAATGAACGTAAAAAAAAATCAGTCAATACTTATAATTAATTAAATTAATCAAGCAAAAGTAATTCAATAAGAGAAGAAATTGAACGTGAAACGAACGAATTCTTCGGTTTAATTCTTGTAACGGGAAACCCCCTGCGCGTATAAATACAGTCAGCAAAGTTCGTAACTCCTAGCAACGTCTCGGTGCACGCGCACGTCACTCGGTAGGCCTAGCGCGGTTCAAACAGTTTTCGGTTTGACAGTTTGTTGCACATTGTGTATGGAGGAAAACTTCTCAGTCAGGGATAATCATTTAGGTCAGGAAAACTGAAACACACAGGAAATTCTGCGAAGGAAGAATGAGATATGAAACCATGCAGAAGAGGAAAAATTGTTCGAGTTGAGTTGGCCTTGCCGGGAATATTCCATTCAGAGCCGATGATCAGACTGGGCGATGCATTTTCTTGCTGTTTTACCGCGCCCCGGGTAGGCATATACGGAGGACGATTTCACTGATCAAAGTTGTTCTGAGCTGAGGAACATTCCCTGTCGCAGTTTATGACGGAACTTTCTCCCTTTCGGTGTCCGCTATCAATAATGTGACGAAACTCTGCATCCTTCATCGCCTGTATCCGTCACACGTAGACTGGAATCGACGGAGTGCATGTGCTGTGTGTGTTGTGTTGTGTTCGAGCGGACGCATAATTTTGTGTGATATCAGAGACAGAAAACGCGAAAATTGATATTCTTTCACAGACTTCGAAGTGTATCAGTTCTGGTGGACTGATTGCAGCCTTTGTGAACAGAGATTGAACGATGATGTTGCCCTCGTAGGCCACCCAACAGGTTTTGTGGAACCCCCCCCTTGACTGGAGGGATTTTCTCGGACATCTGCCGTACGGTACGGTACTTGTTACATACATCCGCTTATCGTGGCAGTCAAGACGGTATAATTTGTTAAATTTTGTGTTTGGTTTCGTGAGAGGACGACATATTCCCGTTTCCATCGGTGCAAAACTCACCTCCCCCCGCACCACAACAGCAAAAGAGCCGGCGGATGAAATTCCACTCCTCGGGAACGGTAACGAACAAATGAATGGATTACCAAACTATGTATCTGAAGAAAACCAGAGCTCAGGTAGGATGTGAGTTTCAGGACTTCACCGGGTGTAATAATTTGTGGTAAAAGTGGGTGAGCGAAAACCTAATGTCAAAATCTCGTTCAAGGTCACGGAGATGTCGACTTAAGTTATTGCTGATCTGATCGGCTCTTTTCTCTTCGAAATTCTTGTAATTTTACAAACAATTTTCTCAATACAAATAAATATTTAAATTCACTCTTTCCAGTTGGTTCTAGAATTTTCTGTTGGCATTATTTGAGCAAATATATTATTTATGTACTAAAATCTGAATAGATTTACACTACGGCCAGTGACCCAGTGTTATTTATAGCAACGAAAAAGTAGTGCAGTTGTGGGCGTGGCATATCATATTTTTAGATTCATTGAAGTATGAACCGAAAAATTTAGCACTAATCAGCCAATCAAATCGCAGGATTTACGAGCAATACGGGTAGAATTTAATTATATGGTATTATACCATATAAAAGATGGTGGAGATAAATGACTGAATCCTCACACCATGTATGCCACCAATTTCTAAGACGAAATGACGCTAAAAACATATGACTCCTATGCCCTGGACGTTTCGTGATATCAGCGAAGATAAAATACTGTTATTTGATTGTTCAGCCTTGCATTCATCGGCGGACCAGGAAGGGCCAATACCAATACTTTCAGCAAAAACAGGAAAAAACACGAACACGCACATACATACACGAAACAAAAAATAGACAGAGAAAGATAAGGACCCGATAGAGTGACGCGAACACACCTATATCTGTATTGAATGCAGATTTTAATTTCCGATAAGTTATAACCATGAGATTACAACACATATAAGGGAAGTGGGAAAAGGTGCCGACATACTAACAGAGTCACATGACTTCACGGTTAGTGTATATCTTCCGGTTAACCTATTCTAAAGTACATATCAAGAATCTAACGAGTGTTGTATCTCAGGTACGCTTTTATTGTGCCTGTTCATGTGGCAACTTGGATGATATGACCACACGGCCCCAAGCACCGGCATGAGCGGTATTAGATACAAATCTAGAGAGCCATGATGGAAATGCTCTGACAACTCGTATATTTGTAATTGGTGAGCTGTTTCGCTGTGACAACTCGTACACTGGGATTTGGTGAGCTGTATCCTCGTCAGATGGAAATGACGGCATTCAACACCAAAGACTAGTCTGTAAGGCCCGATGTCGACCCAGCATCAACTTCCCACAAATGCCTTCCCACAAATGCAAGAGACATCCTTGCTTATTCACATGATTTACAAGTTGTGTTCGTAAAATGCTGCTAAAGTACACGCTATACATGATTATTATAGCCAGTCAATTACGACTGCATGACTACTCCAAAAATTGACCAAATACTCGCCTCCGATTCTCGTTGTTGATGACTTCCTTCGCTGCATATATATCAACCAAGTTGTACGTATTCCATAACCTTGGTTGATATTGCGAATGAATTCGTCAACAACGACAATCGGTTCCTCCCTATGGACATACAGGAGCATGCAGTGGGCCGAGATAAGTTTTCACCCCATCACGTATACCGGTAGCGCAGAAGTTGAACGTTCGCTGACGGCGGTAGAATTTTCAATATACATGAATCACAAGGAGACGAAAGGTTCCCCAACAAGTAGAAAAAAATCTCTGTGCCAGTGACATGATCGAAGCTTAATGAATCTTTAGATTGAATATATTTGGATTGATATATATTTAAATTATTTATACTTTCGAACATCATTTTGCCTGGAGGTCAATATTTGTCACAAATAGAGTTTACACAGGCAAGGATTTCTTGTTTTATTGCTCGGAAATACGCTAGAACGCCTCTCGGGCCGTCTAAGACCCCCGGAGCTTCCAGGGCCTAGGCGGCCCCTGGACCCTCGTCTAATTGTGCTGTCATAGTAGCCCCCCCCCCCCCTCAATCATGAATTGCTTCCGCCGTGCCTGACTATGAACGCATTCAGTGGAAATAATTTTATTAAACACCAAAAAACTACCAAATTTGGAACATACAATGTAGTAGTAACCTGTGTTACACTTCCTTATTTCCTATATTTGCCTATATTTTATTAAGAAAATTTCAATATTTTGGCAAATTTCCTCCTATGTTTTCTCCTATATTTTCACTGTAAGCCACTTGCAGGCCTGTGTTTTGTTTGTGTTTTGAACCAGGAAGTCAAATGGAGTCAGGCAAATTCTTCAATATCGATGCGTGTTTATGCGAAACAAATGTGAAAATAGAACCATAAATCTATATACATTGTGTTCAGATTTAATTCCGTGAAAACGCGTGAAATGCATCTCCTGTAACCTGAAACCCCGGAACATCCGGGGCCTAGGCGGCCCCTGGACCCTCGCCTGTCGGGCTCTGAGGACCTCTTATTTTAGCTTTGTGTAACTGAATCGGTATCATACTGGTTCTAATGTTCCATGATGTAAACGTCATCGCTTTTTAATGTTTTTTCCTGTGTTAAATATAATTAGAGCGTCAAATACAATCAGACATGAAGTATGATTTGTCCAATATCGGTGCGTGCTCATCAATGCGAAACAAATCTGCATACATTATGTTCGAATTTATTTCCTGGAAAACGCTTAGAACGCATCTCCGGAGATTTGGAATTCGGAGCTTCCGGGGCCTAGGCGGCCCCTGGACCCTCGCCTGTTGGGCTGTGAGGATTTCCTTGTATTATCTTTGCGTGAATGAATCGTATCGGTAGGCATATTGAGTTCCCCTTAAAGAACCAAAAGTCATCGTTTTGTATGCATGGTATGTTTTAAATATAACTAGAAAGTAAAATGGATGAGGTTTTAAATATCGATGCGTGCTTGTAATTGCGAAAAAAATCGTGAAAATAGAACCATAAATTTGCATGAAGTATGGTCAGTTTTATTTCTGAGAAAAAGCTCAGATCGCATCTCTGGCAATCTGGGACCACGGAGCTTCCGGGGCCTAGGCGGCACCTGGACCCTTGACAGTTGTGCTGTGATAGTGCCCCCCCTTTCAGTTACGTTTCCAACGCCACTGATCATATAGCCATGTACTTGCATTAGCATCTTCATCACATTAGATTTTCTTAGTTGCTCAAGTGTCCACATCTTGTATTTAGTTCATAATGAAAAGATAGGACCTGGACGTTCTGATTTTCGAGTAATTGTGTGGGGGGGGGACCAAAATTTTCTTTGTCTGCTCTTGGGGGGGACCATAATATTTACACATTCAGTCTGGGGGGGGGGACCAAACATTTTTGTGGCCTACTGACCGGAATCCCCCCGGCCCACCCCCCCTGGTAATAAATGAACCGTCCCTTACGCTACCCTCAGCGATAGGTTGATGAGTTACAGAACCGGATGGAGTGATAAAACACGACTATTGGTGCCAATAGTATGGCCGAACCAAAACGAAAAAATGACACTAAGAGAGAACTATGGCATGAATAGACACCAACTAAATTTGAACAGATCAGCAGATAGGATGCGTACTAATTTGTACGATACGGTCGTATAAACATATGCCAGTCAACTGCACCTATACTCTATGATAGGTTCACTCTGAACCACCACATTTACCTCGAGCAAAATTTTCCATTAACAAGCGCGGTCACACGGATAAAATACAAATTTTTAACCACTGCGTTCACCATGAACAAATATGGTATACTTTGTTCGCTATACACATTGCATTCACAATGAACAATTATGTTGACTGTGAACAACAATTATGTTCACCATGAACAATTGCGTCCAGCATGAGCAGTGGTTCAGTATGGACTATTGTGGGCCATTGTGAGCAATTCGGTTCACCATGAACAATTCGGTTCACCATGAAAAATTCGGTTCACCATGAGCAATTCGGTTCACCATGAACAATTCGATTCACCATGAACAATTCGGTTTCTCGCGAGCAATAAAATTCAGTGACAGTATGCTAATTTTGTTCACTGAACGGTTGGGTTAAATATGATAATTTTTTATTATCATGAAGGACGTGTCCAGTATGAACAATTGTGTTCACTATGAACGGTTCTATTCAAGATTATCAATTGTTTTCAGTATGAAGAATTGTCTTCATTATGAACAACTGCGTAAGTGTGAATAATTGTGTTATGAATAATTGTATTCACTGTGAACACTTGCGTTCAATGTGAACCATTGATTTCAATATGAGCAATTCAATGAATTGTGTTCACCAAATTTCAATACGAGCAATTGCGTTCCGTATTAACAATTGAGAACAATATGAACAACTGCGTTCCCTAGAATAATAAGCACTGTTTAAAATCGGAAAAGAGGTCCGATGCAAACACTTTGAAAGAAATAACCGACCCTGAAGGCATATTCTAATTGTACAGTGGGCATCATTCTGTATAAGTTCCATGAGGCCGAGGAAGGCGGTTGATATTCAGTCAAACTTTCCAGGAACAAACTAATTTCATATCAAGTGCCTGATCTGTTGCAACGCGTTTCTTAACGTATTTTCTCTGCATGCAAACACTGCACGTAGAGTCAACGTCTAACACAACTGTTGCAGTTTGCCACAATTACGACCCAACAGGTTAAGACTAAATGGAATCTAACTAAAATTAAATCCTATCTGCACCCCCATTTGGATATGTCGCTTGAAAGCAGCAGGGAGGGTGAATAGACTAATTTGTGGGGGAGGTGTAGGGGAGCGGGGAGCTTCCCAAGGGGCACTAATGTGTGGGGGAGGTGTGGGGGAGCGGGGAGCTTCCCAAGTGGGGGGCTGGGCGCATACTCTGTAGAGCCTCGGGACGGCCCACCACCCTTGCCGGCCCAGGCTCTACGCCGCAACCACCTATTAAACATACAGAATCGATGGAGATACCAGTAACGGCTTTAAACATCATCTTATATAGACACACACTTACAGCGACCCGTCCACATCTTTCCAGCGGAATGTCGGAGACCTGCCTACACTCTTCTACCTGCGGGACGGAAACCCGTCCACACTCTTCCTGTGGAATGATGGAGACCTGTCCACGGCTTTCCAGCGGAATGTCGAAGACCCAAGCGTTTCGCATTCTACGGTATGCATCCAAGGTGAATTCATTCATGGATTACCGTGCCGTGGTACAGGCTATGTATGAAGATGGCGACAACAACGAGGGGCGACGGGAGATCCTACATGCGTTCACAGATGCAGTCCTTAACAAAGTGGATTTGCGAGAGAAGGAACCCATCTCCCACTACTACTGGACATTAGCAGCCACCCAGGATTCCCAGGCCATGGCCCGCGAACATTCACGACGGAATCAGCAATGGCTGGTAGGCGCAGCCATAGCCTATGCCCTACTAATAATGAATCTGTAGTAGTAATAACTTAGACTACTACAGGTCGCCGCGCCCTCCCACCATCGCCGTCCACATACCAGGTTTAGTAAAAACTAACAGCCAGCCGGGCGCGCATGGAGTCCACCAGCAGGGAGGGTGACCGAGAGGACTTCTAGGGTGTCGGACTTATTTTGTAGAATCTGTTCAGAGAGCAGATTTTTTGACAGAGACAAAAAACCACGGGTTACGTGTAATCCAAACTGCAAATGTAGAGCCTCGGGACGGCCCACAACATCTCGAAACTTGCGAATGTTTTTTCTCTCCGTCCTTTTTACCCACCACTTGCTCTTACTTCAATATATCGGCAGGGAGGATTCCTTGCTTAATCAGCAAGTCTTTCGTGGCTAAGGCTAGGCCGACGTCGGCAATAAGCATTCCTACGTCATAGCCGGTGTAATCCAACTTGGGGGCAGGGCCTTTCCAAACAATTTTGCCCAGACGAGCATAACCTATCGCTAAACCGCTAATGACAGCGGCATGATAGGCCATGTTGGCTAGCATTTTACCATCGATCGACGACATGTCTTATTTGCAGTGTCAGCCATGGCTTTAACATGATATGCTAATGCGCCGAAAAAGGTTCCGGGTGGCAGGGGCTGCGCATGGCGCCTTTAATAATCCGCCTGTAGAAAGCAGTTTATCGTGATTCTATCTCGATTGCCCTGGCAAACTGTTTCCTTGCTTCCTCCCTGCCTTGCTTCAGAAGTGCGTTTTTTTCTTCCTGGCTGATATGGGATGCTTTCAACGATTTAGCCCTGATCGCGTTCTTCATTGCATCATATTTAGTTTTCTCCGCTAGGATGTGACGGACCTCGCTATCAGAGATCTTGTTATCCACAAGTGCTTGCGAGATAGCATGTGCGATGGAATCCAACTTTGATGACGCTAGGACGCGAATTTCATCGTGTTTTTTAGCTTTGATGGTCAGGCGTCGAGATATGAACTTGCGCGCTATTCCAGCCAAACCACTTGAAAGAGCCGAGACTTCAAGCGCTACAACAACGGGTGCGGCAATTATAGTCGACAAGAGGCCGACCCCAGCCGCGCCGAGGCCCAAAGCCACTGTGGCAAGCGCAGCGTCAACGCCATCTACAGCATTCACCGCTTTGCGGTATTTTTTGTACAAGCTCGACCGAGAATCACGATCTTGGGAGAGTTCATGTTGGATATCACAGATATGCTTTAGCCTGTAGTCATGCGCGGATTCGGCCTCGTCCAATGTTGGATATAGTCCCATGATAAATCTATATGCTGTTATCAAGAATATCTAACTCGAGGTTATCCAAGGGGCGGTTGAACACCTTGAGAGATTTTAAGCCGACGCCTTCAGCTAGGAAGATGTTGCTTACTGTCACATCGTTCCCTACTCGAGTAGTTACGCCCTCTAACGACAGATGCACGACAGGCTTTTTAACTGCGCTAAAGAAAATCCGCAACTCCTGATCAGCGTGCTTATCCAGCCACTTGATCTGGAGATCTGGTAGTATGTCCACAAATCTATCGGGAGCGGGAGCGGGCGGTAACAGTATTGCAGCAACGATAGTTGAGTCTGAAGGAAGAGTGGTCAGGGCGGGTAACGACGTATTTATTACCAGAGCCCCTCGAGGACCAGTGCTTCTTAAATAGAATTTCCAGTCCTGGAGGTGTATTTTGACGTTGTTTTCAACCGGACTGTAGGACAGGAATGCCGTACCTCGATTAAAAACCTTTCTCACAAACCCGAATTTATCGACCTGTACTCCCGGTTCGACCACATTAAGGTCAATGAGACAGCCCACATTGTCACTTTCGGCGAGAGTCCATTGTCCTTTTTCCGTTTTAACGAGGCTATATCTCACGTGCGTCCGCGTGTTTCCCGTGTTAATATCTTCAAGGTCTTTGAAACTTACATCCGTGTTTTTTCCTGGCATAAGCTTCTTTCGATGGTATAAGCCGTTTCTGAACTGAAAGCCGTATAGGCGGTCATTGTGACCCGCGTCGCCAAAACCTTCGGTATCAGCGAGATCGCTTAAGGCCAAATCGCTGCATCTGGGCCCAGCGGATTCACCCATCGTTGTCATGACTACCCAGAGTTACACTGATATAAGCAGTCTTTACAAGTGTATCTGATCTATCTAACAGGGAGAACGTTAGCTGTGAGATAGGGCCAGGTATTAGTGGCTTATACTGTGGGTTAGGGAAAGAAACGGTTTTTCCGCAGTTTATTCCCTCACCGGTCACAGCTATAGCTCTGAGAAGAGTGGAAGGGTAGGTCACATAAGGGTATGCAGTGCTGGTGCGAGCCGTCTCGACTGCCTTCCCCACTAGATTGTGCGATGTGCTCACCTCACCCAGGTGAGCGAACACTTCTTTATGGGGTGCTAGTGTGGGGAAGCTGTCGCCCTGCACTGTCCCATTCAGGATACTGTCAGGATTTGAGAATCCCAGGAGCCGCGCAAGGCCAAACAGTTGTATGCTACTGTCGGTCTTCAACGTCAGTCGACCGGTGGCATGGTTTATCTCCAGGCCCGCCCCGTGTGGCTTGAAGACCTCTTTATTAAGGGAACAGACATTGTAATAACCGCTAGGGACAGCCACAAGCTTTCCGCCAACAGAGAAGCTAGTTCCGGCTGGGACGTTCTCCCATAGTGGGTAGAAAGTGAGCTCGAGCAGTGCTACTTTGTATTGTCCGTTTTGGATCTTGAGCGCATGCGTAAGGTCGACTGCTGCGCCATTTTGAATGTTGCTCAGTGTTACAAACATAGTAGCCGGCCACACGAAGTGCTAAACCAGCAAGGATTGCGCATGGATAATAGACACGCCTTTATCTTCAATGCAAAGGCCACCTACCAAGCGGGCGGGGTGTACACCGCTGGAACGAGTGTTACTGGGACGTCATTCACTCATCAAGATATCTTGGTGAACTTAGAGAACACAGCAAGTGGTGGATTTGCGGCCCAGTTTCCTGACGTATTTGTGAAATACTGCCTGCCTAAAGTGAAAAGCGACCAGCTTGTTCAGGCATGGCGCTCTAATCCCTTGCAGTTTTGGCAGAATCAGCTGAATTTCGCCATGTGGTGCGCCACGACCGGCTGCGGCGTGTCTGTGAGCGACCACCTAGCCGCTGGCGCACGAACTGATAGCCACACCCGGGCCCTCTACACCTTTCATGTCTACTTTCAGATCAGGCGGATCCTAAAAGAGATCCAGGCCCCGCTCCCTCAAGACGACGCCTGGGCGGCATTTAACAATCCATTTGACCGCAGAGCATATGAGCGCATCTGTGCAGAGTTTGGGGTGTCGCCGCATGCCGATTGGAGACAGCAGCAGAGCGAAAACAGCGGCATAGGAACGATTTTCTTCTATGCCACACACGCAGGCTACATGCGACTTCCAAAACCGTACGACCCAACCTGGCATTCGTTTACTTACCGGAAAAAACACTTCCACATTGACTACATTGCGCAGGGATCGGAGGCTGACAAGGCGTGGACAACGTTCATGCTGGACAGATCGGAGGGCTTCACACATGCAGGCGTCGAGCGTGTTAATGATTCCATTCGAACGTATGTATGGGCCATCCTCGGCGCCCAGGCTCAGACGCGCACACGGATTTTAGGAGAGGGCACAGCATTTGGCGCGCAGAAGCAGTTTCTCGCCAACATCGAGGATGCGGTCTCCTCTCCAGTTGACCTCTCATCAGCGATAAAACGCTACCAAGACGTCCTGCAGTATGCAGGCTCCAAAGTTAACTATGTGTTCGGAATCGG
>JAVTVY010006349.1:0-41554 GCA_036873755.1 Hanleya hanleyi
CAAAACCCGATCGTAGCTAACAAAAACCCCGTCTAGAGGCCATTTGAACGCTGAAAAACTACGGACTCATAGATAATGGTTGTTTATGCAAATCAATACCCGATCTTTCCTGGTTTTAGAAATCCGTTCTAAAATGACGAATTTGCATTAAGTTTGTAAAATTTTGGTTCGCTTCCAAGTGAAGAAATTTCAAAGTGAATTTAGCAGTTGTTAATACGATGTATTTTTTAACCATGTTTCTAATATTTACCTGTTTATTTTTATATGTTGGTTCGGTTTCATGCGGGGAGAGGCATTGCCAACTCGTGAGGCTGCCACCAACGACAATATCAACTCATCATAGCAATACGCGCCAATTCGCTGTATCTATCAATTCACCTTTCGCATTCGCACACGGACGGATACGGAAGATGACATGCTGGAGCAGATAGACTGAAGACCAACAATAACGATGCCCGTCAGCTAACCAGTGACCATCTAACTTGGAAGGACTAGAGGCATGATGAAGGAAAGAAGTCAAGTTCCGGGTGTCATTGATTGGCAGTTAATCATCCTTGAAGGAATGGTCAGTGTTACATATGCTTTAATTCTTTTTGAAATATTTGATATTTGTGCAATACACAAGTTAGTTACAAAACTAGTGTCACCTCCCCCGCATCCCCCCCCAACACACGCACTTCAACCCATCTGCAGGAGCTGGTTTTCATTTTCTGTGGATATATTTCTCTGCTTAACATGTTATCAGAAAGACAATGTAACGGATTTCCGTTTCATTCTGTTTCAGCAAATCGCAGACGTTAAGAGGGACAAATCAACTGACCATGGCGATCATTGGTTGCACAGACTGTGAGAGACCAGTATTTGTTCGCTGATATTGCTGATAATTCATGGACACTGGGTCTCAATGGCGATCAAATGGAATGACAATCCAAGTGTGAGATGAGAGTATATTCCTGCAAAAGTCTTTGGAATCATTTGGACAGAAGCATACCCAGTAATAAGACGATATTGTCATCATGTCTCGACAGCACCATGGACAACTTGGCCGAGAAACAAGCATTCATGCCAGACATTAGATTTGTCGGCTTAGTACACGTTACTATTCCATATATACTTGAGTTTTGGTGATATTAATGCCACGCGAAATGGGTCTGGAATTATTTTTCTGGACAAATTGGCGGATGATTCTCTTCATTTTCTGAACAGTCGGCGTAACTGCTTCCAGCTAGATAGGATAAATACATAGTCATGTGGGACAGCGTTCATTCGGCCCCTATCCACGGGTTGTTAAACTTAGCATTTGAGATCTTTGTTCACTGATATATCGCACGCTTTTAATCGTGACTGGAGTGACATAGATGGTCAAGCATTCACGGTTCAAATTAACGATCAGCAGTGAATATATGCAGAAACTACGGTTATTTGCGATGTTGTTATTGAGAAGGACTCCATTGTGAAAGTCTTTTCGTCTTTGTTTTTTACTAAAGACACTTTCAATGTTCAGATCAGCATTTGGGTCATAATTAACACCATATCGTTGCAGAAACGTTTCAGAAGATACTCCAAAACGGTCTCCCAATATCGGCCATAATGCACCAAAGGGGTCGTTGAGTTTGCATTGCTTTTAACACGTCAGACTAGGAAACAGATATAGCCTACATTTAATGTATCTGGTGGGGGGGGGGTTGTAGCTAGCTTAGCGTAGAACCCTATTGTCGGCTGTCGAATTCAAAACCTAGGGTTGGGGTGTAGCTAGCTTAGCGTAGAACCTTATTGTCGGGTGTCGAATTCGAAACCTAGGGTTGGGGGTGAAGCTAGCTTAGCGTAGAACCTTATTGTCGGCTGTCGAATTCAAAACCTAGGGTTGGGGGTGTAGCTAGCTTAGCGTACAACCTTATTGTCGGCTGTCGAATTCAAAAAAATGGTAGGGCTTAGCTAAGTTAAGATAAGATAGGGTAATTTATTTTTTAACTTTAGTGGTTAAAAGCTGAAGACCCAACGATGACCCTGCATTGGCATTACTAAACAATAACCACACAAATTTGTTGCAAATTTCGAGATTGAGACAACAACAAAATGACCAGACCGGCCTGACAGCGAAAAACATTACTGTCATTTCACGAGAAGCCGTTCAACCGTTGGCATTTGAGTCAAGACTCAATCCTAGATACAATGTTCGACCCTGTGGAAAATATGTAGCGCCACAAAACTTTAAAAAAATTCTGATAAAATATCGTACACGCACAGCCAAAATCCGACCGTAGCTTACAAAAACACCGTCTAGGGGCCATTTGAACGCTGGAAAACTACGGACGCATTGATGATGCTTGTTTATGCAAATCAATACCCAATCTTTCCTGGTTTTAGAAATCCGTTCTAAAATGAAGAATTTGCATTAAGTTTGGAAAATTTTGGTTCGCTTCTAAGTCAAGAAATTTCAAAGTGAAACTTAGCAGTTACTTGTTAATACGATGTA
Source organism: Hanleya hanleyi (assembly GCA_036873755.1). Classification (NCBI taxonomy): domain Eukaryota; kingdom Metazoa; phylum Mollusca; class Polyplacophora; order Lepidopleurida; family Hanleyidae; genus Hanleya; species Hanleya hanleyi. The sequence continues at coordinate 2,477 of JAVTVY010006349.1, forward strand.
TTTTTTTAACATGTTTCCAATATTTACCGGCTTATTTTTATATGTTGCTTCGGTTTCATGCGGGGAGAGGAATTGCCAACTCGTGAGGCTGTCACCAACGGCAATATTAACTCATCATAGCAATACGCGCCAATTCGCTTTATCTATCAATTCACCTTTGGCATTCGCACTCGGACGGATACGAAAGATGACATGCTTGAGCCGATCGACTGAAGACCAACAATAACGATGCCCGTCAGCTAACCAGTGACCGTCTAACTTGGAAGGACTAGATGCACGATGAAGGAAAGAAGTCAACTTCCGGGTGTCATTGATTGGCAGTTAATCATCCTTGAAAGGAATGGTCAGTGTTACATATGCTTTAATTCTTTTTGAAATATTTGATATTTGTGCAATACACAAGTTAGTTACAAAACTAGTGTCACCTCCCCCGCATCCCCCCCCTCCCCCAACACACGCACTTCAACCCATCTGCAGGAGCTGGTTTTCATTTTCTGTGGATATATTTCTCTGTTTAACATGTTATCAGAAAGACAATGTAACGGATTTCCGTTTCATTCTGTTTCAGCAAATCGCAGACGTTAAGAGGGACAAATCAACTGACCATGGCGATGATTGGTTGCACAGACTGTGAGAGACCAGTATTTGTTCGCTGATATTGCTGATCATTCATGGACACTGGGTCTCAATGGCGATCAAATGGAATGACAATCCAAGTGTGAGATGAGAGTATATTCCTGCAAAAGTCTTTGGAATCATTTAGACAGAAGCATACCCAGTGATAAGACGATATTGTCATCATGTCTCGACAGCACCATGGACAACTTGGCCGAGAAACAAGCATTCATGCCAGACATTAGATTTGTCGGATTAGTACACGTTACTATTCCATATATACTTGAGTTTTGGTGATATTAATGCCACGCGAAATGGGTCTGGAATTATTTTTCTGGACAAATTGGTGGATGATTCTCTTCATTTTCTGAACAGTCGGCGTAACTGCTTCCGGCTAGATAGGATAAATTACAATACGGAGTCATGTGGAACAGCGTTCATTCGGCCCCCATCCACGGGTTGTGAAACTTAGCATTTGAGATCTTCTTTGTTCACTGATATATCGCACGCTTTTAATCGTAACTGGAGTGACATAGATGGTCAAGCATTCACGGTTCAAATTAACGATCAGCAGTAAATATATGCAGGAACTACGGTTATTGGCGATTTTGTTATTGAGAAGGACTCCATTGTGAAAGTCTTTTCGTCTTTTTTTTACGAAAGACCCCTTCAATGTTCTGATCAGCATTTGGGTCACAACACCATATCGTTGCAGAAAAGTTTCAGAAGATACTCCAAAACGGTCTCCCAATATCGGCCATAATGCACCAAAGGGGTCGTTGAGTTTTCATTGCTTTTAACACGTCAGAATAGAAAACAGGTATAGCCTAGACTTAGTGTGTATGTGGGGGGGGGGGGGTAGCTAGCTTAGCATAGAACCTCCCTGTCGGCTGTCGAATTCAAAACCTAGGGTTGGGGGTGTAGCTAGCTTAGCATAGAACCTCCCTGTCGGCTGTCGAATTCAAAACCTAGGGTTGGGGGGTGTAGCTAGCTTAGCATAGAACCTTATTGTCGGCTGTCGAATTCAAAACCTAGGGTTGGGGGTGTAGCTAGCTTAGCATAGAACCTTATTGTCGGCTGTCGAATTCAAAACCTAGGGTTGGGGGGTGTAGCTAGCTTAGCATAGAACCTTATTGTTGGCTGTCGAATTCAAAAGCTAGGGTAGAGCCTAGCTAAGTTAAGATAAGATAAGGTAATTTATTTTTTACTTTAGTGGTTAAAAGCTGAAGACCCAACGATGACCCTGCATTGGCATTACTAAACAATAACCACACCAATTTGAGGGATTTGGTCCAAATTGTTGCAAATTTTGGGAGATTGAGACAACAACAAATGACCAGACCGGCCTTCTTCCGATGTGCTTAGAAAAATATTTACTGTCATTTTCACGAGAAGCCGTTCAATGTTGGTATTTGAGTCAAGACTCAATCAGATACAATATTCGACTTCGTGGGAAAATATGTAGCGCCACAAAACTTTAAATTTTTTTTTGATAAAATATGGCAATGCAACAGCAAAACCCGACCGTAGCTAACAAAAAACACCGTCTAGCCATTTGAACGCTGAAAACTACGGACTCATAGATAATGGTTGTCCTTATAAATCAATACCCGATCTTTCCTGGTTTTAGAAATCCGTTCTAAATGACGAATTTGCATTAAGTTTGTAAAATTTGCCCGCTTCTAAGTCAAGAAATTTCAAAGTGAAACTTAGCAGTTACTTGTTAATACGATGTATTTTTTAACATGTTCCTAATATTTACCTGTTTATTTTTATATGTTGAATCGGTTTCATGTGTGGAGAGGAATTGCCAACTCGTGAGGCTGTCACCAACGACAATATCAACTCATCATAGCAATACGCGCCAATTCGCTTTATCTATCAATTCACCTTTGGCATTCGCACTCGGACGGATACGGCAGATGACATGCTTGAGCCGATCGACTGAAGACCAACAATAACGATGCCAGTCAGCTAACCAGTGACCTTCTAACTTGCAAGGACTAGATGCATGATGAAGGAAAGAAGTCAACTTCCGGGTGCCATTGATTGGCAGTTAATCATCATTGAAAGGAATGGTCAGTGTTATATATGCTTAATTTTTTTAGAATTATTTGAGTTTGTAAAATACACAAGTTAGTTACAACATTTCTGTCGCCTCCCCCCGAAACTCTAGCCCCCTCCCCCCTCCCCCCCCCCCCACACACACATACGCTTCAACCCATCCCCAGGAGCTGGTTTTGATTTTCTGTGTTCTCTCTTTAGCATGTTATTAGACAACAGACAATGAACCGGATTTCCTTTTTCTTCTGTTTCAGCAAAACGCTGACGACAAGAGGGACAAATAAACTGACCTTTGCGATCACTGGATGCACACACTGTGAGAGACCAGCATTTGTTCGCTGATATTGCTGACCATTTATGAACACTGGATCTCAATGGCGTTCAAATGCAATGCCAATCCAAGTGCGAGATGAGAGTATATTTCTGCAAAAGTCTTTGGAATCATTTGGATAGAAGCATACCCAGTGACAAGACGATATTGTCATCATGTCTCGACAGCACCATGGATAATTTGGCCGAGAAACAAGCATTCATGCCAGACATTATATTTGTCGGCTTAGTACACGTTACTATTTCATATTTACTTGAGTTTTGGTGATACTAATGCCACGCGAAATGGGTCTGGAATTATTTGTCGGGACAAATTGGCGGATGATTCTCTTCATTTTCTGAACAGTCGACGTAACTGCTTCCAGCAGGATAGGATAAATGCAACACGGAGTCATGTGGAACAGCGTTCATTCGGCCCCCATCCACGGGTTGTCAAACTTAGCATTTGAGATCTTCTTTCTTCACTGATATATCGCACGCTTTTAATCGTGACTGGAGTGACATAGATGGTCAAGCATTCACGGTTCAAATTAACGATAAGCAGTAAATATATGCAGGAACTACGGTTATTGGCGGATGTTGTTATTGAGAAGGACCCCATTGTGGAAGTCTGTTCGTGTTTTTTTTTTACGAAAGACCCTTTCAATGTTCAGATTAGCATTTGGGTCACAATTAACACCATATCGTTGCAGAAACGTTTCAGAAGATACTGCAAAACGGTCTCCCAATATCGGCCATAATGCACCAAAGGGGTCGTTGAGTTTTCATAGCTTTTAACACGTCAGAATAGGAAAAAGGTATGGCCTACTCTTGGTGTGTGGTGGGGGGGGTGTAGCTAGCTTAGCGTAGAACCTTTTGTCGGCTGTCGAATTCAAAACCTAGGGTTGGGGGGTGTAGCTAGCTTAGCGTAGAATCTTATTGTCGTCTGTCGAATTCAAAACCTAGGGTTGGGGGGTGTAGCTAGCCTAGTGTAAACCTTATTGTCGGCTGTCGAATTCAAAACCTAGGGTAGGGCCTATTTAAGTTCAGATAAGATAGGGTAATTTATTTTTTGACTTTTGTGGTTAAAAGCTGAAGGCACAACGATGACCCTGCTTTGGCATTATTAAACAATAACCACACCAAGTGAGGGATTGGTCCAAAATTTGTTGCAAATTTCGAGATTGAGACAACAAAATGACCAGACCGGCCTGACAGCGAAAAACATTACTGTCTTTTCACGAGAAACCGTTCAACGTTTGCCATTTGAGTCAACACTCAATCCTAGATACAATGTTCAACCCAGTGGAAAATATGTAACAACACAAAACTTTAAAAAATTTCTGATAAAATATCGTACACGCACATCAAAATCCGATCGTAACTTACAAAAACACCGTCTAAGGGCCATTTGAACGCTGAAAAACTACGGACTCATAGATGATGCTTGTTTATTCAAATCAATACCCAATCTTTCTTGGTTTTAGAAATCCGTTCTAAAATGAAGAACTTGCATTAAGTTTCGAAAATTTTGGTTCGCTTCTAAGTCAAGACATTTCAAAGTGAAACTTAGCAGTTATTTGTCAATACGATGTATTTTTGATATATTTTTCTGTTTATTTTTAAATGTTGGTTCGGTTTCCTGCGGGGAGAGGAATTGCCAACTCGTGAGGCTGTCACCAACGACAATATCAACTCATCATATCAATAAGCGTCAATTCGCATAATCTATCCATTCACCTTTGGCATTCGCACTCGGACGGATACGGAAGATAAGATGACATGCTTGAGCCGATCAACTGAAGACCAACAATAACGACGCCCGTCAGCTAACCAGTGACCGTCTAACTTGGAAGGACTAGATGCATGATGGAGGAAAGAATTCAACTTCCGGGGGTCATTGATTGGCAGTTAATCATCCTTGAAAGGAATGGTCAGTGTTATATATGCTTTAGGCACCGTTTCCAATTATCGTTCGCGAATGAATCGTTTATTTCGTCAAATTTTCTCGAAGTCGCGATTTTCCAAGGCGCGAGGGAATGGTTTTTTTTCTTCAAAATAAACATTCATTCGCGATCGCTGTTCGAATGGTTTTTTTTTCTGTTGGCAATCGTTTTTCAATCGAGAAAATTCTCGCGAATAAAAAGCGATATCGCGATTCAATCGCTTTTTAATCGAGAAAATAGAAACGATTGAAAAAAACCGATTGAGGATTATAGCCGAAAGTAGTACGCCATTGGTTCAGCCTGACTGACCCGCATACACGTTCGAGCTTCTAACACTTCAGTCAGACTATATAAAGTTCGATCATTTTTTCTTCTTCCTTTTCCATTCTTTGCCTAGTGTAAAACTATAGCGTGTTTCTGTACAGTTGGCGGTTATATAGATACGATGGGGATATTGAAAGAAATTGAAAAAAAATATCTATATATATACATAGGAATAATGGTTATGCATATAATTATAACTTCATATTTACATATATTTTGTACGGGACACAGGCCCGGATATGGTCAGATTGGGTCATTTGCACTTGCAATTTCGTCTATTATTTTGGGTATTTCTGTGTTTTAAAGCTGGTATTATTCCAGATTTCTTGTGTAGTATTTTTCGTGAACGTTTTTGGCATCTGTGCGGGCTGAAATTTTGAGTTGATTCATCAGATTTTCGCTGTACGCGTGGTTTTTTGTCCTACGATCACCATTTTCCTTGTGTAGATAGATGGCGCTGTATTGAATATAACACTGTCATACGGGGCTTTTGAGTCTTCGCAAACACTTAATTATTAATATATAGCGCGGGCTAGTTGTAAAAATTTTCACAACTGGTTAATCCAGTAAGAGATGAAATTTTATAATATTCAGTTGGTTTTTGGCTTGAGCTTCCCTTTGGAATCATTCATAGTTCATTTATCAAAATATAAAATTAAAATAAAAAGTATTGTACATATGCGAATCCAACCGTTATATGCGATTCAATCAAAAGATATGTATTTGATATAAATATGAAATCACTGCCGCGAATATTCTTATAATAAATAAAATTAACTTGATGGTGATTTTTTGAACTTATTCACATCTCAATAGTTTAAAAACTGTACCAAAACATGAATGGATACCCTCTCCTAATGTATGTTTTGCTATAACAAAATATACATATTTAATTACACTATTTTTCACCTTAATTAACCTAGAAATTCTCGGCTGGAGGGCTAAGCTGTTCTGGGTTATCGCCATGCGCCCATTCACACCTCTATCAAGCCTGTGCCGTAATCATTCTGATAATGCAATCAACGAACTCAAATCCACTTATGACCTGTACCCGGTATTTACAAAACAAGATATTGTGACTATCATCCTGTATCATTAATACATTGTCGACTCACACGATTATTGAGTAAACATGTAATTTTGTCATTTACGCTTCGCCAGAGTAAATCTGAGCGCGAACGTCACAGGAAGCATGGTACTGGAATATGAAAAGATATTTCCAGCATACGCCCTACTTCGGCTTGTAGGAGACTATAGATCGTGAATCATATATATTATTCGGTTATCTTACGCATTTATACAGTATAGTATAGTAATATAGGTTTTTCCATCGACAAATCCGCAATCAACATTACATGTAGTTCCCAGTTCGCGGATAGGGCGGCGTACGACGGCAACACGGCCTATGTGTCAAATATCACTCCGCCTCACGATTCTCTCGCGCCTTGAAAAAAACGATTCTCTCGCGATTGCAGATTCGCGATCAAGAACGGATCGCGCATGGGTAAACGATTCAAAAACGATATCGCGAGAGAATGGTTTTTTCCAGAAAAGGTTCAATCGTTTTTTCTCATTTATTTTCTCGATATCCTCGCGACTGATTCGCGATTGATCGTTTTTCAATCGAGAAAATTGAAGAAAAATCGCGACTGAAGAAAAAACGATTAATGGAAACGATCCCTTAATTCTTTTAGAATTATTTGACTTTGTAAAATACACAAGTTACTTACAACCTTTCTGTCGCCGCCCCCCCCCCCTCCACATACGCGCACGCACTCACTTCAACCCATCCCCAGGAGCTGCTTTTGATTTTCTGTGGACATATTTCTCTCTTTAGCATATTATTAGACAACAGACAATGTAACGGATTTCTTTTTTCTTCTGTTTCAGCAAAACGCTGACGACAAGAGACACAAATAAAATGAGCTTTGCGATCACTGGATGCACACTGAGAGACCAGCATTTGTTCGCTGATATTGCTGACCATTTATGAACACTGAATCTCAATGGCGTTCAAATGCAATGACAGGTACGGCGCATCACGTTGGGCACACCGGTTCTCGTCAGATCACCGAAGTTAAGCAGCGTTGAGCTCGGCCAATACTTGGATGGGTGACCGAGTGCTGTACTGACTGGGCTGATCAGTGTCCAGAATAATAGGAACTGTGGACACTCTCGTGTTCTGGCACATGTAGGCACCGTCGTGATATGACTGAAACAATGTTGAAAACGACGTTAAATCCTACTCACTCACCTACTCAAATGCAATCACAATCCAAGTGCGAGATGAGGCTATATTCCTGCAAAAGTCTTTGGAATCATTGGGACAGAAGCATACCCAGTGATAAGACGATATTGTCATCATGTCTCGACAGCACCATGGACAACTTGGCCGAGAAACAAGCATTCTTGCCAGACATTAGATTTGTCGGCTTAGTACACGTTACTATTCCATATTTACTTCAGTTTTGGTGATATTAATGCCACGGGAAATGGGTCTGGAATTATTTTTCTGAACAAATTGGCGGATGATTCTCTTCATTTTCTGAACGGTCGGCGTAACTGCTTCCGGCTAGCTGGGATAAATGCAATACGGAGTCATGTGGAACAGCGTTCATTCGGCCCCTATTGATGGGTTGTTAAACTTAGCATTGAGATCTTCTTTGTTCACTGATATATGACACGCTTTTAATCGTGACTGGAGTGACATAGATGGTCAAGCATTCACGGTTCAAATTAACGGTCAGCAGTAAATATATGCAGGAACTACGGTTATTGGCGATGTTGTTATTGAGAAGGACTCCATTGTGAAAGTCTTTTCGTCTGTTTTTTAACGAAAGACCCTTTCAATTTTCAGATTAACATTTGGGTCACAATTAACACCATATCGTTGCAGAAACGTTTCAGAAGATACTCCAAAACGGTCTCCCAATATCGGCCATAATGCACCAAAGGGGTCGTTGAGTTTTTATTGCTTTTAACACATCAGAATAGGAAACAGGAATCGCCTACTCTTAGTGTGGGGGGGTGTTGCTAGCTTAGCGTAGAACCTTATTGTCGGCTGTCGAATGCAAAACCTCGGGTTGGGGGTGTAGCTAGCTTAGCGTAGAACCGTATTGTCGGTTGTCGAATTCAAAACCTAGGGTAGGGCCTAGCTAAGTTAAGATAAGATACGGTCATTTATTTTTTACTTTAGTGGTTAAAAGCTGAAGACCCAACGATGACTTTGCATTGGCATTACCAAACAATAACCACACCAAGTGAGGGATTGGTCCAAAATTTATTGCAAATTTCGAGATTGAGACAACAACAAAATGACCAGACCGGCCTGACAGCGAAAAACATTGCTGTCATTTCACGAGAAGCCGTTCAACGGTTGGCATTTGAGTCAAGACTCAATCCTAGATACAATGTTCGACCCTGTGGAAAATATGTAGCGCCACAAAACTTTTAAAAAATTCTGATAAAATATCGTACACCCACAGCAAAATCTGATCGTAGCTTACAAAAACACCGCCTTGGGGCCATTTGAACGCTGAAAAACTAAGGACTCATAGATGATGCTTGTTTATGCAAATCAATATCCAATCTTTCCTGGTTTTAGAAATTCGTTCTACAATGAAGAATTTGCATTAAGTTTGGAAAATTTTGGTTCGCTTCTAAGTCAAGAAATTTAAAAGTGAAACTTAGCAGTTACTTGTTAATACGATGTATTTTTTAACATGTTTCTAATATTTACCTGTTTATTTTTATATGTTGGTTCGGTTTCATGCGGGAAGAGAAATTGCCAACTCGTGAGGCTGTCACCAACGACAATATCAACTCATCATAGCAATACTTACTTTACTTTATTTCCATACATGAATACAATAGAAACATAAAAATATATACATATATCGCTGATTGTTAAAAAACAATGCCATGTACAAACAAGATTATCACAATTCCCAGGCAACATGCACACACGTACTGCATACAGCTCTAACAATACAGAATAGTTAGTTGGGATATGCTTAGCCTGTATCCAAGCTATGGGGTCGGCTAAAGTGACAAACAAAAGAATGCTGCCCTAAAGCCCACTGTATTGGGCCCCCACTATCTCGAGCATTCGGGTCCAACTCCACACATCCCTCTGGTCACAGATTGCCAAGAAGAGTGATGTGTGGAGTCGCACCCCAATCGACGAGAGTGCAATAGTTTAATATTCATGCTCAAGCCTATGCGGCAGGGGTGCCGGCTAGCTGCGATGTTCTCTGTTGCAACATTTCGTAAATAAACTGTCCAATTTTGGGGGACAGATGGTTAGGTGGGTTGATCAAAATATAATTTTTTTCTTGATCTGTGATATGTCTGAAGAAATGACAAGTGTTGTCGATTAACTTGTATAATATATCTCGCAGTTTTTTTTACCGCTGGGACAACGACAAAGGAAGTGGTATTCATCTTCCACAGTTTTATTTAATATGCCATCACAACGTCTGCACCATCTTTTGTCCCGATCTATGTTTCTGTATCTCCCTGTTTCTATCTCCAGTCTGTGGGCGCATATTCTGGGTTTTGTTAAAGATTGTCTAAAATTATGCTTTTTTACATATTGTAGATAGCCAGCAATCGAATAGGATTGTTTCATATATTTGTAATGAAGAAGCTTCTCGGATTCTTCTAGCTTGTTAATGTAGTATTCGATATATTTATCTTTTAGTTTATCTTTTACTTTTTTGATACATGTTTGGATTTGGAATGGTGAGTTAGGTGTCCGTCATTGTTGATGTTGTGTTTTTCTTTTATTAGAGAGACATAGCTATGACATCCAATTCCATCAGTTTTTAGTGATTTACTGCATGTGATAGCATGTTGAAGATTAGTTCGATCCAACTATTTTCAAGGTGTATCGTATAGTTAAGTATGTTTGTGTGGATATCTGTTATAAGTGGGAATCGCCCAAGTTCTCGCTTACATGCAATGTTCACAGTATTTTTACTTACCTGAAGGTTTAATTTACAAAATTTAGTATGAACTTTTTCAAACGGTTCGGAGTCTGTGATTGAATAGAACTTGTTAAGATCATTCTTTTGCAGTTTATTTATTGGTTTAATTAGTGCATCAAATAGTTTGTTGTATAAATCGGGTGGTGGGTTGAGGCCGGAGAAAGTCCTATATAATTTATATAGGGCTTTTAATGCCTTTTTTCCAGATCGGTTTTGGCCTGTGAAAAGTTTCCATTTGCATTGAGGGTACACCCTATAGTTTTCTGTAAGAGGTATTTCTGTAAAGTCGAAATAAAATGTTGTATTTATTTTTGTTTTCCTTTTTTTGGATTACCATACAGTTTGATTTACTGGGGTTGACCGTCAAATGCCATTTATTACAATAATCATGTAAAATGTTTAGGCAGTTTTGGAGACCCTCGGGATTTTCTGAGATTATCATCAGATCATCTGCCCATAAAAGATGTGACAGTTGCTCATTTTCTAATGTTATCGGTGTGCATATATCTGGGGGAATGCCATATCGTCTACAAAGAGATTGAACATAGTTGTACTGAGGTTGTCCCCTTGTTTTACGCCATTATCTGATGTGAAGAAGTCTGTGAGTTCATTGTTTATCTGCAAGGCTATGTTACTTTGATTGTACATGGATATAGTTATGTTATAAAATTTTCCACCAATACCAAGCCTGAGTATTTTAAGGAGGAGACCATCTCTCCAAACCGAGTCGAAAGCCTTTTGAAAATCAATAAAACCTATGTAAAGTTTCTTTTCAATTTGTAAAGATATTTATTTATTATGGTTTTAAGAATGAAATGGTTGTCTGCCGTACGTCTACTTTTCCTAAATCCAGATTGGTTATCCGAGAGGAGATTATTGTCATCAATATATTTGTTAAGCCTGTTGTTAAGTATACTAGAAAACAATTTGCCTAAGCAACTAGAAATTGTAATGCCTCTATAGTTCTGTGGTTCTAATTTATCTCCCTTCTTATGTAATGGTTTAATATATCCTTCAATCCAAGAATCCGGGATTATCCCACTGTTGTATACATTGTTAAAAAGTTTTGCAAGGGGAGATAATATAATGCCTTCCCCGTATTTTAACATTTCATTAGATATGCAATCAAGACCACAGGATTTTCCTGTTTTAAGGGTTCTCAGTGCATGTGCGATTTCTTTAGTTTTTATATGGCAATCCAGGATGGAATTGGATTGTTGATCATTTTCTCTAATTTTAAGTTCATTAAGTAAATCGTGTGATCCTTTATCTGTGTATGTTGATGGTTGCGAATTTAATTCTTGGAAATGAAGTTTTTTCATGAAATTCTGGTGGTAGATCTAGTTCCTCCTTATTTCTTTCGATTAAATTGTTAATTATTTTCCAGTATTCTTTAGGGTTATCACCCTGTAAAGTTTCAAGTTTGTCATAAATTTCATCTTTCACCACCTTTTCATGCTGTTTCCTTTTCCTTTTTATTTTTTTTCTTTGTCGACATGAGCTTTTTTCTTATATCACGATTATGTGGAAATTTAGCCAGCTGTTTCGCTATATCTTTAAATTGTTTTTGAATTATTGTTGTATATTATTTCGCGATTCAACAGTCAGTAATTCCTCTCTATATAACGTACTATTTACCTTCTGTTATCTTGCAGGAAACCGGTCTGGGGTGCAAGTTGATATTGTTTATGTGGTTCAGAATATTACTTTTATTGCATTTGAATAAAGTTGAAATTGGACAATGAACTGATTGTTGAGTAATTTCCTTAACATTTAACTAACCACCTTATGGATTGCACTTTCATGAGCAAGAACATAATCAACAGCACTACATCCTTGATTTGTGAAACAAGTGAGCTTTCCCAGATAAGCTCCTGGAGTTCGACCATGTAGTATACGTATTCCTGATGAGATACATAATTCAATTATTGCCATGCCATGGTGCTTAAAATGATTACAGTTATCCTGAGAATTTCTTTGACGTTTGATAGAATCTAAAATATAATCGCTAGGCAATGGTATAAACCTATCACTATCTCGGATAATATAGTCATCCAATAGTGTATTGTTTATGACAGTTCTTGCATTTGCATCACCCATAAGGATTACCATTCCTTTGGAACTAAAGCTTGCAATCTCATTTTCCAAAATACTATACTGGTCATTGTAGTAAGGCGAGTCAATAGGGGGTATATACAAAGGTCACTTTGCCAGCCAAATATATTGGCTGGGAGTTTAATCCATAATGTAGAAGTGTTGTTTGTAGGCATTTCTATTAAGTGTGGGTGATATTTACTTTTATAGAGAACAAGCAGCCCACCAGATCCCCGACCACACAATTGCTTTGACGTTTTCACACTTTTTTATGATAACCTTTCAGGTCCATCGTGACATTGTGATTCTCAGTATTATTTTTAGAACTGAGTTTCCTGAAGACATATTTTGTCATGTGAGCCTAAAAGTTGTTGGACATTCGGGGTCTCGAGTTTAGTTTTTAAGCCAACAATATTCCATGACAGGAATGACAACATTCCGTTGTAATTGTCAAGTGACCACATTATGTAATACGAGATACAGTTGAAAAATCCCAGACTAATGAATAATTAAAGTAGCTAAAGTTTGAATATGTTGATACTTATAATATCAGAAGCCCATCACTAGTAGTAGTGGTGAGCTTCTGGTAACATGTTTAATGTTGAGAATATTAAGCATATGGTTAACAACAGCATTGCTAAATCCAGAGATTGAAGCTTGACATTATGCACCAATACTGGCTCAGGAATACATAGAAATGTCAGAATGCATGGATATCAAAAATACATACAGTTTAAGTTAGTGTATATACTGACAGACCAATACTGTGCACCAACTCAAACCCCATATACCTGTACAAAGCAATTGCTAATAATTCTGAAGCTATCAAACCTGTACAATCTGAACATATGTTAGGCATTAGTGTTTTCCTTATTAGATATAAATGTAGTCCTACAACCACAGATGGACAGTGTATTCAAATAGGTACCATTTTGTCATACATAAAAAGGTCCATGTTTGTGAAAACAGTTATAAAATCGTAAATTTGGTCAGGAATATTAATTAAAGAGATAATAAAATCAATGTTTGCACACCGTGTCATTACTTCAGGCCAGTACGGACCTGGACACTACTTAAATATAATTAAATGTTACAAGAGTTTGTAAGTAACCGGCAGTAATATGGCAAAAAGAAATACTTCCTATGCGAAGGAATTAAATGTCAAGCATTAAAACTAGATCATTCATGTTCATTAATTTAAAACCATTGGCTTCATCTTTGATTCATCATTCTGTCAGTAGCTATTATAGTAGCAAAACATCAGCATACATGTAACTTATAAATAACTTGATGTCAATCATGTCCATAGTTAAGAATCAATGACAGAAGATTATTAATTTCATAATACGATAACATTATCCTGTTACCCAGGAATGCTTATCGGCTAATTATTAGCTAGGAATCAGGTAGTTCATTAAAATATCTCACATCTTTATCAGAGCACAATTCACGTTGTTAAAAATGACAAAATATGACAATCATTCATAGCTGTTGGTTAAATTAATAATCAATTAATCTGTCATAATTACTGGCAAAATTAGTCAGTTGTTTTAACATATTAGATATTACGAGATTAATTCACCTATCGGCTAGGACCCAATGTTAAGCGTTAATCACCTTACACAGAATGAGAAGGTGGTGAGTCACAAAAACCACTGTCCCATATTCAAATGTCAAGAACATGGTGGTTATAACATCCAGACGTAATCATATGGCATGCTAATACAACTGATTATCACAGTTGTATTAAAATATCATGAACACTATAAAATAGTGGGACTCTTTGAATGATATGAATGCTGGAATTGTACATAAAAGTTGCTAACATGCATGATTATCACAGTAATAACAAAATGTCATGAGCACTGTTAATATGGTTGGATTGTCCAGACTGATAAAACAGCTGGTGATACTGGGTGCATGTACACAGCATTATCAGTGATACTAAAAAGTCGTGAGCATGGTTAATGGTTGGATTGCCTAGACCGATACAAAGCTGGTAATGCCAAGTGGTAAATGAATTATCAGTGACACTAAAATGTCATGAGCACTGATAAAATGGTTGGATTGCCCAGACTGATACAATAGTTGGTCATACCTACATGTCCACATGATTATCAACGATACTAAAATGTCATGAGCACTGTTAAAATGGTTGGATTGCCCACATCGATACAACAGCTGGTGATACCTACATGTGTACATGATTAACAACGATACTAAAATGTCATGAGCACTGTTAAGGAGAATTAGGACCTGAGAGATTTTCGAAAATTTGGGCTAAGTCTAAATTTCCAAAAACGCCCCTCATCATTATAATGACCCAATTTTATGACACAATGATACCATGAGACATGAAATGACAAAAAATGTAAAAAAAATTGAAAAATATTTAAAAATGAAACAAAATGACATAGAATTTCGGAAGCGACTTTCAGAAAATAGATACTATAACAGACCAGGAAAAGGATAAATAAAATGTCTCAACTAAGTTTTGGAGATCCTACGAGCAAAATTATCCATTTCGCCTGAAGCACGTGGCCGTACTTTCATATTCGAGTGTGCACGTGAACACAAAATACCGCTAAAATTTCGCCATTTTGCCTCCCACGTCACAATGAAATAAAGATAATTCAATAGAAAATAAACTACAGCAGATATTAAATTCAAATTTCCACATATACACAGTTAGATACGTACTTTTAAGTCCATCTGTTGGCAAAGAAATCGAATTCAGCGCTTTGAAATCACACAACTCGGACCAACTGACAGCGAGCTTCTTTCTCAAACAAGGTGACCCATCACATGTTAATAATATTCATACGCTCAAATAGGCATGTCGAAGATATCGTCCATAACATGTATAAACATCAAAGAGGCATCATAATTCAGTAAAATATGGTGATATTTAGGATACAAACTATTCAATTCGACAGTTTCATTGCAGAAAATCATTTTTGGAAACCTCCCTGGATATGTACTTTTTCTAGCCGCCTTACTCTAATATCATGTCGCCGCCTTCTCGAGAAATCGCACGAGATTTGATAATTTGGTCAAACTCCGGAAAAACAGATCATCCGTCTAATAACATCAAATTTAGACAACAAAGATGGTAGTATAGTGAATTTTGGTGAGTAGCCCTCACACCTGAATGGCTGTGCATTCCGATCGCATGTTCTGAAAGCGTTTGTCGATGAGAATGGGTGAACATAAACTTGCTTACCTCAATGTCATTAACCCTCCTGAACACGTGCCAACAACAACAACAACACAAAACAACAACATGTTCAATGACTGTCTCATTCAGATGGACTTTGATTGACAGGTGTTCAGTTTTGTGTGAAGGGTTAATGCATCGAGGCCGGAAAAAGTCCACCTAGGTAGGAAGAGATGTGAATCGCCATTTTTCTGAACAATTCAGTTGGTCTGACCACGTGTAGCATTCTATTTCCCAAAATTGTCAAGTAGGTCATTCTTCTTTGACCTCAACGAAGAGATGATTCAACATTATTCGTGAGTTAAACAGTCAATGCATTTCTTCAATTTTCAAATTTTACTTCAAGAAATCCACTACATTTTTGGTCAAGTTTCCTCCACAAAGTCATTTTTTTCGAGTTAGTTCAAAGAAATAATCATATTTTCTTGTGCTTAGTTGTGTTTTCGATCTTTCTGAGATGAAATAATGTGCCCTTGATAATTTAGTGCCTTTTTAAAAATTTCAACCTGACCAAAAAAATGTCAAAAATCTCTCATGTCCGGATTCCCTTTAAAAAGGTTGGATTGACCAGACCGATACTACAGCTGATGATACCTACATGTACCCATGATTAACAACGATACTAAAATATCATGAGCACTGACAAAATGGTTAGATTGCCCAGATCGATACAACAGCTGGTGATACACAGTACATGTACACATCGTTATTAACGATACTAAAATGACATGAGCACTGATAAAATGGTTGGATTGCCCAGATCGATACAACAGCTGGTGATACCAAGTACATGTACACATGATTATCAATGATACTAAAATGTCATGAGCACTGTTAAAACGGTTGGATTGCCCAGATCGATACAACAGCTGGTGATACCAAGTACATGTACACATGATTATCAATGATACTAAAATGTCATGAGCACTATTAAAACGGTTGGATTGCCCAGATCGATACAACAGCTGGTGATACCAAGTACATGTACACATGATTATCAATGATACTAAAATGTCATGAGCACTGTTAAAACGGTTGGATTGCCCAGATCGATACAACAGCTGGTGATACCAAGTACATGTACACATGATTATCAATGATACTAAAATGTCATGAGCACTGTTAAAACGGTTGGATTGCCCAGATCGATACAACAGCTGGTGATACCAAGTACATGTACACATGATTATCAATGATACTAAAATGTCATGAGCACTGTTAAAACGGTTGGATTGCCCAGATCGATACAACAGCTGGTGATACCAAGTACATGTACACATGATTATCAATGATACTAAAATGTCATGAGCACTGTTAAAACGGTTGGATTGCCCAGATCGATACAACAGCTGGTGATACCAAGTGCATGTACACATGATTATCAATGATACTAAAATGTCATGAGCACTGTTAAAACGGTTGGATTGCCCAGATCGATACAACAGCTGGTGATACCAAGTACATGTACACATGATTATCAATGATACTAAAATGTCATGAGCACTGTTAAAACGGTTGGATTGCCCAGATCGATACAACAGCTGGTGATACCAAGCACATGTACACATGATTATCAATGATACTAAAATGTCATGAGCACTGTTAAAACGGTTGGATTACCCAGATCGATACAACAGCTGGTGATACCAAGTACATGTACACATGATTATCAATGATACTAAAATGTCATGAGCACTGTTAAAACGGTTGGATTGCCCAGATCGATACAACAGCTGGTGATACCAAGTACATGTACACATGATTATCAATGATACTAAAATGTCATGAGCACTGTTAAAACGGTTGGATTGCCCAGATCGATACAACAGCTGGTGATACCAAGTACATGTACACATGATTATCAATGATACTAAAATGTCATGAGCACTGTTAAAACGGTTGGATTGCAAAGATCGATACAACAGCTGGTGATACCAAGCACATGTACACATGATTATCAACCATACTAAAATGTCATGAGCACTGTTAAAAAGGTTGGATTGCCCAGATCGATACAACAGCTGGTGATACCACCAAGTACATGTACACATGATTATCAATGATACTAAAATGTCATGAGCACTGTTAAAACGGTTGGGTTGCCCAGATCGATACAACAGCTGGTGATACCACCAAGTACATGTACACATGATTATCAATGATAATGGTTGGAGCCCAGAAAGATACAAAATCTGGTGATACCAAGTAGTATGTGAATTATCAATGATACTAAAATGTCATGAGCACTGTTAAAATGATTGGATTGTCCAGACTGATACAATAGCTGGTGATACCAAGTACATGTACACATGATTATCAATGATATTAAAATGTCAGGAGCACTGATAAATATTAAAATGGTTGGATTGTCCAGACGGACACAAAAGCTGGTGGTATCAAGTACATGTACACACGATTATCAATGGTACCAAAATGTCACGAGCACTGTCAAAATGGTTGGATTGACCGGGCCGATACAATACAAGCTGGTAGCACAATTATAATAGTTAGATTGTTTGGACCGATACAGAGGCATGTGGCACATGTATGCGTAATTAGCACAGTGTAATATTTACATGTACTATACGGTACTATCAATGAGCACAATACTATACTTTACTATCAATGAGCACAATACTATACTATACTATCAATGAGCACAATACTATACTTTACTATCAATGAGCACAATACTATACTTTACTATCAATGAGCACAATACTATACTATACTATCAATGAGCACAATACTATACTTTACTATCAATGAGCACAATACTATACTTTACTATCAATGAGCACAATAATGATGGTTGATCGAGCTAACTCGACTGATACAGATCGATAAGCTGGTGATACAATGTAATATTTACATGTACTATACGGTACTATCAATGAGCACAATACTATACTTTACTATCAATGAGCACAATAATGATGGTTGATCGAGCTAACTCGACTGATACAGATCGATAAGCTGGTGATACAATGTAATATTTACATGTACTATACGGTACTATCAATGAGCACAATACTATACTATACTATCAATGAGCACAATACTATACGGTACTATCAATGAGCACAATACTATACTTTACTATCAATGAGCACAATACTATACTTTACTATCAATGAGCACAATAATGATGGTTGATCGAGCTAACTCGACTGATACAGATCGATAAGCTGGTGATACAATGTAATATTTACATGTACTATACGGTACTATCAATGAGCACAATACTATACTTTACTATCAATGAGCACAATAATGATGGTTGATCGAGCTAACTCGACTGATACAGATCGATAAGCTGGTGATACAATGTAATATTTACATGTACTATACGGTACTATCAATGAGCACAATACTATACTTTACTATCAATGAGCACAATAATGATGGTTGATCGAGCTAACTCGACTGATACAGATCGATAAGCTGGTGATACAATGTAATATTTACATGTACTATACGGTACTATCAATGAGCACACTACTATACTATACTATCAATGAGCACAATAATGATGGTTGATCGAGCTAACTCGACTGATACAGAAGCTGGTGATACATGTATGATAATTAGCACAATGTAATATTTACATGTACTAGAATGTCAAGAGTACAATTATCTATAGCTATATATACAATCATGACAATAGCGATATATGATAATCACAAAGTGATACCAGTGACCGAGTGTCATGAGTAATAATTGTGCGGACCAGATTGATACAGAAGTTAACACTTATTAAAATGGCTGGACTGTCTGAAATGACAGATTCTCTATGATATTGATGTAAAGTCTATTAAACCACAGTTTCCATAATAGGTGCAAACCGGTTTCTGGAGTTCCATGCATAGTTTGTATCACTGGAGCCAAATGTTAGGATTGGATTAGGCCGCCTATGACCTGGTCTTAATTTGGTGGTATGCTGCCATCGCTGTGGTGATAGGTATGTAGCCGCTGTGGATGCATATCCCAAGGGTGCAAGGGCGTCGGAAGCGGTACGGCAGGTACGGCCATGGCCGTACCACTTTTGCGCGAAAAAAAAACACGAAGAAAGAAAGAAGGAAACACAAAATAAAAAAGAAAGTTTTGATAGCTTCCAAGTTGAAGAAGACTTTGATCGGTCCAGAGCGCCAGTGAATTTGTTAGGGGCTCTGAGCACCGACTAGCCCTCTTGGGACAATTTTGATCGTGGAAAGTAACAGTGTGTTCAATTTCCACTCTTACTTGAGTGAAATTTCACTCACCTTTATTTAGAAAGTATGTTCATAGCTCCCCCCCTCCCCCCAATAATTTTGCCGCAAGTACTCTATTCTCTAATTCATTTTTTAACAATGAAATAATTCATTGTTATTTATGGCCCGGCCGTTATAAAAAGAACGAGCGCCATTTGTATTATTGCAGAGGTAGCGCCGCTATCTATACTTTTAAATTATGAATTTAGACGGCGCTACTTCTGGAATGAATTTATTAACAAAAGAATTATATCGGTTACGTCTACACAATGTATCTAAGTTACTTTACTATACATATATTTTCTAATTCAGCATCGCAGAAAGCCATGCACCGTCGATTGCGTTTTCATGGTAAAAGGATTGGGAGTGAACTAAAAAATACACTTCATTGCAGAGTGATTTTATTCGCCAGAAATCGATTAGAACGCGTCTCCAGCGATCTAGACCCCAAGAGTTTCCGGGGCCTAGGCGGCCCCTGGACCGTCGCCTAAAGTGCTATGATAGTAATCCCCCCGGCCCCAATCAAGAATTGCTTCCGCCGGCCCTGCCTTGTAAGGCCGTACCACTTTGGATTTGCTTCCGACGCCCCTGGGGTGTGATATGTTCCTTGGTTGCCATGATGTGGGGACTCTTTCGTGTCATTTCCTGTCTGTTTAGCCATGGATGAGGCACACTAGGCATGACGCCATTATGTACAAGGTCAAAGTGAGGGTATAGTGTCTGTTTATACATGCTGACAACCCTGCCAATTCCCATTCTATTCAGATGTTTGTAGTCATTTACCGAGAAGTAATCTCGGTTTTCACTGATTGGAAGCAGGCTATATTCAACTTTGTATTTTTCACAGAGAGTTTGAAACTGGTGGTCTAGAGATTTTCTCTTCTGGGAAGGAACATTCTGATGAAATACAGCAAAGAAATAGATCTTAATGTCTTGTGGCTTTGCTGCGGTTTGGAGTAGGCTTGAAAGATCACTGAGCGTGGTGTTTTCATCTTTTCTTTCAATGTCATTTCCTTCGGCCTGTACTATAAGATGACGTGGTTGAAATTTAATATTTTTGATGAAATTAGTGGCTCCCTGTAAAGTTTTGTTTCGCAGTTCAATGCACGTGGATGGCTTGTTTGGAATTAGATATTTTGGGTTGATGGCTCTCACATTAGAATCACCCAAGAGCAGTACATCAGTCCGAGGTCTTGTACTCGTAGAGTTGTCTCCCTTGATAAGACCATCAGTTTTCTTGTCCTGAATAATTTGTGATTTAGGTACCGGTATGTTGCCCGAGTTAGGGGGCATGGTAGGTTTCGGAATGCGACGGAGCTCCTGCACTTCTGTCATAACTGTGATCGGCTGGTTATCAGGGGCAGAACGCAAGTCATCCTATGAGTTAGGTGAATCAGGTGGGGCCAAGTCTTCACACGGATCGGTTGAGGACTCGCAGGTAAGTGGACATTCTGTCTGAGACGAAGATTCAGAATGTATTGGCCTGTTCAGAATTGTTCACAGGCGCTGCGAAATTTCTGAAATCTTTTGGTTCGTCGTATTGGTTAACTGGTTAACTTTCTTGGTGAGAGATGTGATCTGCTCGAGGATATGTTTGAGAATCTGGCTTATTTGTATAGGGTGGACTTTGTCTACCAAATTATCGATGCTTACCGTTTCCTTAACCTGGAAGTCTTTGAGGCCTCTATTTATTTCCAGTAGTAGGTCACAGACTGATGATTCTACATTCACCAGTGTTTTGAGTGCAGGATCATCGCACTGGATGCCACATGAAACACGTTTAGGATCATCCCTTGGAGGGTTAACATTGTGGAGTGGTCCACGTGACAAACATTCGCTATCATTGTCGACGGTTTTGCTGTGTGCATCTTCATAACTGCAGGATGGTTCACATTCTGTATCCTTGTCACCTGATTTACTGGGAGATAGATCTACACCAGAGAGAAGGGTCTCTAATTCCTGAACAGTATTACAGTCCAGGACTTTGTCACAGTACAGTAAATCAGTATCTTCAGGCTGCCCCCTAATGATACCAGTATCTAGGATAGGTGTGGGGCTGTCAATCATTTCCGTGATTGCTTTGTCAAGGGTTGTTATTGCAGTATGAAGTTCTGTGGCACCATTTAAAAGCCCGACCCATGGTAGTGTGCTACATGTATTCTCTATATCATGGATGCTAGTGCTACCTTGACTGTCACCATCACTCACCAGATTTTCAATTTCAACACACTGTAGGGGGTGAGGAATCGGGTCAACTTCTTGGGTCTTATAACGGTCGATGCAGATCGTAATTTTGTCATCCAGCTCATCAAGATCAGTGCGAGCATCCACTGTTCTCTTCAGTTCTGTGAGATAGAGTCGGATGGGTTCAAGATTCCCGTTAACGAGGATTCTGCTTGTGGTGTTATAGAAATTTAGGGAAGTTGCTTTCATTTTTGCTCCATCAGTTACATATGTGATCTTCATGGTTTTACCACATCTATTTCCCTTCTTGTCGTTTTCCCCAGTTATAGTTGTGTTTACCTCATTCAGTGATTTTTTTAGTTCATAATGTTCTTCAATACAGTTCGAAACAAACTCATACGCCGACGCACTTAGCTCTATAATCAGTTGTTTTTGTTTTCCTTTAGTACTATCACAGATCTTCATTTTTTCTGATCGAGTAGCCGCTATTTTGAAATGGTTCTTGCTTCTTTGTGTTCGTGGATGTCCGTGCACGTCCGTGCATGTGTTCGAAGCAACAAGACGCCATTCGGTGTTGCATTTCAGCAAAATCTGCCTGAAGGTGGCGCCACTGGGTTGCTTCTTTGTGTCCGTGGATGTCCGTGTACGGTCCGTGCATGTCTGTTCGAATTTTCCGCAGGTGATAACTTTCTAACGCTTTTTCGGATTGTTCCGAAATTCGGCATACGCATTCCTTGCGACAAGACGCCAGTCGGTATTGCATTTCAGCAACATCTGCCTGAAAGTGGCGCCACTGGGTTAAAATGGATCTTGGGTGTTTGTGTCCGGGGATGTCAGTTTGAATTCTTTACAAGCGATAACTTCCAAATGCTTTGTTGGATTCTCCTGAAATTCTTTGTGAGAAGACTCTGTTGTGTACTGCATTTCAGTAACATTTGCCTGAAGGTGGCGCCACTGAGTTTCGCTGAGACCATTTTTCAAATCGTTAGGACTGTACATGTATCATGATACAGGACCAGGGGGACAAAATTGCACCAGGTTGATAGGTCTGCTTATGGCGGACGACAGGGTGGATTTATTTAACAGCTGATCTCAATTTAAAAGCTGTACCCACACATTGATTTGGATTGATTGTTGTTTACTGGGTTAATAAATCTTGGGACCTGGGCTGATGAGCCCCATAAAATTACAAGGCCTGACACATATGACATCAATGATTAAGAATATTGCCATAGCAGTGTTTATTTCCAAAAAAAAAAATAATAATACTAATTTTTGACACTTACATTAAACTGACCTGGTTCCACAAAGTGAATTTTTCCAAATAATAATAACACTTTAATTGTTGTTGTCCCCCGCCGCAACGCGGCCGGGGACTTTAAAATAGTTCTTGCTTCTTTGTGTCCGTGGATGTCCATGTACGTCCGTGCATGCCTGTCTGAATTTTCCGCAAGCGATAACTTCCTAACGCTTTGTTGGAGTCAGTGTTCCAAAATTCGGCATATGCATTCCTTGCGACAGACGCCAGTTGGTATTGCATTTCAGCAACATCTGCCTGAAGGTGGCGCCACTGCGTCTAAACGGGTCTTGCTCCTTTGTGACCGTGGACACCTGTTAATTTTTTTTACAAGTGATAACGTCCAAACGCTTCGTCGGATTCTCCCGAAATTCGGCATACGCATATCTTGCGACAAGACACTGTTTGCTACTGTATTTCAGCAACATCTGCCTGAAGGTGGCGCCACTGAGTTTTGCTTCTTTCGTGTCCGTTCCAGTTAAAATGTTGCTTGCTCTCTTTGTGTCTGTCTGTTCAAATTCTTCACAGACGATAACTTCCAAAAGCTTTGTCAGATTCCTTCGAAATTTAGCATATACACTCCTTGTGACCAGACGTGGGTTGGCATTGCGTTTCAACAAGATCCACCCGAAGGTGGCGCCACTCTGGGTCTTGTTCCAATCTTCTGTGCATGTCCGTGGTTTCCATTCAAATTCTTCACAAGCGATAACTTCCAAATACTAGGGATGCCTTATGTGTTTGTCATTTTCTTCTTTCTTACGCTTCTCGCTGTTAGTTTTGAATTTCATGTCGCTTTAAATGACAGACACCATTTTATTAAATTTTGCTGTCCTGTCCTTCTATTCCACATCATATGATTTACACTAAAGCTTTTGCAGGAACCATATTTTATTTCGGAAGTATAATATGAAATAACTGGCGGGTGACTCGCCGCAGTACCAAACCCCTGTTAGTTTTGAATTTCGTGTCGCCGTAAACGAAGGACATTTCCTTCAATTTTGCCATTAAATAATTGTATTCCACATCATATGATTTACCCTAAAGCTTCTGCACGAATCATTTGTGTCCACACGTGTAACTTATTATTATATTTATTACAACTGAGTTCCGAAACGCCAACTTGCACCTACATGTAGCACCATCTCGTGTCAAATCTAAATTTGATTTCGCTCATCGGATTTTTCTCCAATTTGGTATTCAGATACCATGACATGATATGTCCCTTGGGATTGTATTTCGCCTGCTTCTGCATACTGGTGGCGACACCTGGTGGAAAAATCTGAAATTTGTTTCTGGCAATAATTTGACAACTGCTCATCAGATTCTTCTCAGATTTGGTATTCATATGCCATAAGATGTCACTTGGAATTGTGTTTCACACACTTGCGCCTACAAATGTAAATTTGGTTTCCGAGCAATAACTTTGAGACCCCTCTTCAGATTCTTCTCAAAGTTCGTATGCTGATACATGTACCATGTTATGAGATGATGCTTGGGATTGCGTTTTGCCCACTTGCACCTACAGGTGGTGACACCTGGTGGCAAATTTAAAATTTGGTTTCCGGACAATAGGTTGAGGATGCATTCAGCTTCTTGTCAAATTTGGTTTGCAGATAATATGCCTTGAGATGTCACTTGGGGTTGCTTCTCGGTTACATAATTTCCATGCTTCACTGCATGGAAACTATATACAGAAGCAATCAACGTTCAGTCAATCGTTCTGATTTGATTTTAAAACTTGGGAAGGCAGAAAGACCCTTCCGCATCCAACGTCTATGAAGTAGCAGTTGCCTCCCTCATGTATATCCCCCGAGACCAATAATGCTAAAAAATATTGCTGCCATTTCGGCGGGGGACTTAGCATCCTCTGGCTGCTTGTTGTTCTTGAGGGCTTTCGATTCATTGAGTTTGTAATCTGATGTCCTGATCATGTTAGAGTAACGGGGATTCGGTTTAGTTGATCTCATACTTGAGCGACGCATTGGACTCAAAGTCAACTGTTGTTGTTGTAGTTGTTTGGTCGCCATTTTGTGCCCGTCGTAACTTCTTCCAAGATTTCTTGACATAATCTGTGTTTATCGACCAGATAATGCGCTCCCGTGTGCTGTAGAAGGTTGATAATGTTAAAAGTCAGAAACGATTTTAAAATAAACAAACATTAGCACTAAAAATCATTAAAAGTCCTGGGATTCATTCACAGCTTTTTCTAAAAGCGTACGATCTTGTTCGGCTACATCCGGACCAATTCGCTTTATCTATCAATTCACCTTTGGCATTCGCACTCGAACGGATACGGAAGATAAGATGACATACTTGAGTCGATCGACTGAAGACCAACAATAACGATGCCCGTCAGCTAACCAGTGACCGTCTAACTTGGAAGGACTAGATGCATGATGGAGGAAAGAATTCAACTTCCGGGGGTCATTGATTGGCAGTTAATCATCCTTGAAAGGAATGGTCAGTGTTATATATGCTTTAATTCTTTTAGAAATATTTGACTTTGTAAAATACACAAGTTAGTTACAAAATTTCTGTCGCCTGACACCGCCCATTCACCATTCTCCACTCTTCCACCAATCACCGCTCTCCCACCATTCTCTACTCTTCCACCATTCACCGATCTTCAAACTTTCTCCAATTTCCAACATTCTTCACATGACCGTCTTAAATCAATAACGTCTGTCGACGCTATCTTAACTCAGGAACGCCGTAGCGCGATGAAGACTAATGATGAGAGTGAGTGAGTGAAGTAAGGAGTGAGATATCACTTGTTACGAAGTGAATCTCGAAGAGTTCACTGCACATTATTAGCTACATTACCTTAACGCCCGTCAACGCATTAACCCGTAGAACAACCATACCAACGCAGTAACGCCCTAATACAATGGTGAGTGAGGCGGAGGATTGACTAGGTCGCTGAGGGCACAAAGGAGTGAGGAGGAGTAGGTGAGTGAGTCACCCAAGCAGTAGGGAGGAGAAAGAGTGACGCTCAATATACACTATATTGGACAGACAAGCTCCCCGGGAAATTCCCCGTCAGGGGCAACTCTGTCCCTGTACGACGAGGCAATGATCATACGGACTTTCCCCAAATACATACACAAGAAGGTAGTTGGCTGCGGAATTATGCATGCGACTGTGCATGCGATCGATGACGTCACAGGTAAAAATAATACGACGGCTGACATCACCCCAATGACACCAACACTGACACCACCCCAATGACATCAACATTATTCGCCCAACCACGCCTACCTACTCTTAAACATGCCCACCTAACGACTGCGCGATGATACGCGATGACGTCACAGGTCAATGGTCAATTGTCATCCGAAAGTGAATTAGATCTCCGCCCTGGTAGACACACTGGTTATAACCAAGGGACCGTACAGTGTGAGAGCAGTCATTGTATACCCCACATGACACTGCGTCCGATGTTACAGATCAAGGGTCAAAGATCATCCAAAAGTGACCTCGATCCTTTCACGTGACAAAGTTAACAACTGACCGCACAACCCAAACCGAGAAGTCAGTCACAACTCACAACCCGCACCCGAACATACCCAGCTTCAGTGATCCCTACTACTAGCATATCGAGCTCGTGCTCAGATAATGAGGATGATCCTCTTGGAATCTGTGCTTATGTGAGAACGCTGTTTCAATCTTTATGGGATGCTGTGGATAATAACAAACTTCATGAGTTTTAAAAAAAGTGTAGGATATATTCATCTGAGCAACCAGAAACGTTTCGATCAAGTCATGATCAGGCGATGTAGAATCGGCCATACACGATTAGCTCACGAACATTTACTAAAAAAAGAGGCGGTCCCAAGGTGTATTCCATGCCACGAAGATCTCACAGTGAAACATATTCTTATCCACTGTAAAGATTTTAAGATTGTAAGAGATTCTTTTTATTAAGCAGCTACTTTAGAAGATCTTTTTAGTCGAGTAAAAGAAGACTGTATTTTGGGTTATTTGACAGAAATTGGTTTGTTGTATAAATTTTAATGTATGTATATGTTTTGGTGTGTTGTGTTGATTACTTCTGGATTGCTGGGTTATTAACTTGTTTTCGTTGGAGTACTTAGAATTTTGTTTGATCGTCGGTATACAGCTGAAATAGTACTGAACGCGACGTTAAACCTTAATTCTCTCTCTCGTGCATCTTCACAAGTCCAGGTATACCCTAAATCCTCGCAGAGGGTTCACCTGGACATTTTTGATGATTCGAATGAGTTCTTGATTCGATGCCTCTATTATACAATCTCGTACATTTCATCCCCCGTGCTTGTTTTGTCTTGTCGATTTCATCCCGACATGAAAGCACTTTGGCCGGCGAAGAAATCCAAACCTGTCACATCTCATACCTCACAGTGGATTGGCAGCGCGTTGACTGGTTGGTTTGATTTAGGGAAAACCCCTTGACCTATTTATATCCAGAACTAATAATATAAAAGGTAACTAACCAAGCCAGTGTATCGATCCTAACAGATCGATCGATACACTGGCTCGTGAGGATGTCTCTCTTGAGACTGCGCTGCACTCCCAAATATCCTTACCGTCTGGGCACGTACGGTCAATCATCGTGGACAATACGACGTTCTGTGTCAGGAATAGAACAGCGGCACAGGCTTGGCGGTCTGTGAGACATCGCTCCTGGTATACAGATTGTTGGAGTTGGTGCCCTTGGAGATCGATTTTTTTTTCTCCCAGGGGGCGCGAGAAGGCTATATGGGGAATGGTCTCCATAGCGGCAAATCAACATTCGGGGGAGGGAGGTATGTAAGACATCACTCCTCCCCGTCACACACCACATATATCAGCACTACACCCTTGAGGTATTTCCCGAAGGACACTAGTAGGTTTGAGCGGATGAGGTTAATGTCTAGAATTGAACGGTTAAGGAACAGAACAGTACTAATATGACCAAATTTTTTAGTTCAGTAAAAAATTATTATTTTGTCCTTCCCTTTGCGACTTAACCCTGCACAGGCCTGGAGGGGGGGGGGCAAAATGGCCCCCTACCAAACTTTCTGTACTATCTCCGAAACGACAAATAAATTGAGAGCTGACAGTCCGTGACTTTATAGTTTATCATATTGGGGTCATTTTGGGCCTATTTACATAACCCCCCGCAGAGAGAATCATGGGTAAATTCAAGATGGCGTCCACATGGGGTACCAGAAAAGGTTTCCGCGATGAAAAGTGGGCAATAACTATTTTATTTCACATTAAATTAATATTTACTAATTTGTCATGCACTTTTTGCGGAGAAATTGCATGAATAAAAAATTGGAAAAATCTGACCGAAAAATCGATCAAAAAATGTTGTTTTTGAAGATGACGTCACTGTGTCGTCATCAAAGCGGTCATCTTGGTTTTTTAAATATTTTCTGGTAGAGCTTCACCCAAGGGTATAGTGTGGTAAGTTGCAAACCTCTAGATCAAGGGTTAAGAAAAATAATTAGGGGAGGCGATTTCGCCCCGCCGCCCACCCCCCCCCCATGCCCCCCCCCCCCCCAGGCCTGGACAGGTCACAGAAAGCCCAGGACAGATAGGGTTAACTAATCCGAATCCGAGATCAAAACAAGAAGTATATAGTGTTCTCAACAATGAAACAAATACATGTACTGTGTAGTTTATCAACATATATTCAAGATCTGACAAAGAGGCAACATATATGATAACACAGTTTTCATTCAGCGTTCGACCGACCAAAGCACTTAAAAGTTATTGTGAGACAACCATTGGAAGTTATTTGCAAAAACAGTTCACTTAGATATATATTACATTCATCTAGTTTTTCTTTAAAATACACACTGCAGCCACTCCATTATATAAATATCACTTTTCGGATGAGTTGTGACATATACTATACTCTACAAGTACGAGTCTCCATATAAGCCTTATCGGGGTGTCCAGTGTGCATGTCACATCCGGGTCTTAGGAAAGAAAAACAAAGCCACGTGGTCAAACTTTTGTGTATGACAACATAGCTGACTGGCGCTGTTTTCTGCCGTCTCTGAAATTTTTCGGCAAAAAAAAGCCCAGGGCAGATGAATACAGGTATTCGCGAAAAGAGGGAAGCCCAAAAACACGGCAAGGCATTAAATTCATCCGTAGAAAATGCCAAACGATCGCAAACATTCGAAGAGGTTCAACATGCACTGTGATTTGCCTGTCAGAACTCCGTTTCGTTTGCGTAGCGAAGTCAGGTGTGGAAAAAAACAGCTTAAAAAAAGAGAGCAATAACTCTGGTCACCTGCTAGGCTAAAATTAATCAGAGGGTCCGCTTGAGTACGTGAGTGAATTCAATCAAGTATGTTGACTATGCGTTTTGCGGGTCCCACCCGTTGTGAGCCTCGACGCGGGAACACACACAGCGACCAGGAAACGTGGCACAAGTTTACAGCCTTGCCAGTCAGAATAACAGGTCTTTTTTCCTTATGTGCGACTAAACAGGGGTAACAAGTTTATATTTTCTTTTTTTACGAGTGCATCAAACCCATTTGAGGCAAAAAATCGCACAGGTGGAGGGTCTTTCCAACTCCTAAAATCTTCCACTGTCAGCCCATGCTTCCATGCTTCTGCAGGCTTGGAGAACCACTTCATCGGTTTGTTTATCTTTCTTCAATCCCAGAATGCACCGCGGCCAGCGACACTCCGATAAGGTTTATTCTCTGTTCTCGAAAGACCGTTCACCAAGCTTCGATCCCCTTTCCGCTCATAATTCATCTGATCCACACAACAGAATGAGCTGCTATTATGGAAGCGACTTATTACGCGAAACAAAATGGTCCCAAAACCTGATGACGTATCTCGATCACGTGATGAATTTTGTATTCATTCCTCTGCATGACACGTGAACACTTATCCAGAAACTAACATCACTTATGTAACAAGAAACCAATTAAATTGTCATTGTCAACGATAAGTACATGTGCCGCAAGGCGTGAAGTCCGATATGTAACCCGATACACCAAATTAAAGCTTGCTCTTCCGACTGTGCCATTCCAGGGACCTTGCGCTGGCAATTAAGCTGATGTCGTGTTAATTGAGGGAGGTGACAGGCTAATTGAATTGTATAAAGATCCCCACCAGCCGTTTAATTATCATGAATGTTGGGCGCCTGCATTGCATCAAGGGATAGAAGTGGGATTTTATTGTCATGGATGTAGGGGGCCTACGTCATCAGGTTTCAGGACAATTAGTTTTTATCCCTGCAGTTTCATGACGCTCTCAATAATACATTTCAATTATGTCATATACAACACCAGTATGATAAGTACTATAACAAGACAAAATCTAGAGAGCTGTGAAGCGACTCAACAACATAATGGCGGATTTCTCAATAATAAATGAGGGGGATGGGCAGGGTAGATGTCTACAACTACAATCTGGAAATAGTATAGGCATTTTCTTTCCTTCGTGCATTACCGATCAACCGCCGATGATCCATGCCGTTTAAAACCTCAACCAATGGTTGTGGTGGTGGGGAAGCAGCCATTGGACGAAAGTTATATGCAATCAAACCCAAGAGACAGTCGAAAGAAGTCGATAAAGATCGCCATTTATTCGAACTTTTTCCCCCAATTCCCGAAAGCGAGGCTTTGTTAACTGTCATCCCCTCGCATTCTCCTTCGAGCCTGGTCTTTCATCATATCAGTGTTAACCGAAAGCTCGTTTTGAGCCCTCATCCAGAGTCTGAACAATTCATTATCTCTTCGTATAGTTTGCTGCATGAATTCCGGGAAAATCATTGCAGATCTTTTACCTATTGTGTGCAACATTTTCTTGGCCGCGCTTGTCTCCCTGGCCTGCTGAGTTTCCAATAATCGAGCCAGCGTTTTTAAGTCATGATTGAGAGACAACCGCCTAGGCCTCTTCTGAACACCATTTTCGTCGCCTCTATCGGAGAGGCCACCAGTCCCATCCATTAGTCCGTCCGATAATCCATACCCTGCCTCCTGCCCTCTCCCGTACAATTTCTCCGTGTGGCGGTGAATCGGTCGACCGTAAACTTGTGATGACCTGATCTTCCATGGCAAATGGCACTCAGTCACAATTAATGTTGTAAACAAACACATCACAGCGACCAGTACTCTCAGCATCGTGCCTGCAAACACAAAAGAGTGAAGAAATGAGCGATGATATAACAGTGGTGGTGGGAATATATAACGGCGTAAGTCGACAACAAGTCACGTGGCCCCAGTGTTGGTATTGTTACTGCTTGATCTTCCCAAGGACAAAAGGCGATTAGTGAGTATCTGATAATGTGTGGATCTGTTAGTAGTAGAAAGACCGAAAATTCATTAATAAAAATGAGACAGAGGAGTGACGTCACTTCCGGATCAAAGGTCACATCAGGGTCAATGGTCATTTCCGGGTCAATGGTCACTTTCGGTCACGTGACGGCCTAGTAATAGTTATCTGGCCCTAACGAAGACCGTACACTTCAGTGATTTCAGTGTTGAAACTAATGGACAACCCACTTATGGATATTTGCGGTATGGAGTGTAGCACCTTGTAGAACACGATGGTAGGGGTCTCGAGGTTATAGGTAGTGCATAGGCGGATCTAGGTTGGACGTTTTGGGGTCGCGGTGGGCCAATATTGGTCCGATTGGGTCGTGTGGGGTATCAAAGTGAAGCACTCGTGGTGTAGCGTCCGACTCGACTGGTGTCTATTGTAGGGCTATGGTACGCATGCGCAGGCAGGGAATTGTATGAAAAAGGGCATTGGGATAGACGTTTTGGGGTCGGAGTGGACCAATAGTGGGTGTGTGGGGTATCCATGTGAAGTGCTCCTCCAGGCCGATCAAGTCATGGGTGGGTACATGTAAAACCTTCCCAGGAAAAGATCCGGAAACACAAGCTTTAGCTCTAAAATATGGAAATCTCTATCAACCAGGTCTAGATGGGCTAATATCGGTTCCCAGCGAACTGTGACCTGCCGAGAGGTGAGAGATATTGGGTGCATGCAAAAAAACAAATTTTCCCCGCAAAAGAGCGGAAAACAGACTTTCTACCTGGTGAGTCGAAAAAATGGGAATGTTGTTGGGATTGTGCAGTCTGTCAATTTCCGACACCAATTCAAGGGAAGTAATGCAGTTGGCCCTTAGTATTAGAGAAAGCAGAAACCTAGTATATTTGCCCTATGCCATTTGTGGAGAATTTTACAGTAACGCCTTAACGCCTTATCTTAACGCCTTGACGCCTTAATCCATTCACACAACGGAATAAAACATGTGGAGATTTGGTGGTTCCCGATGTCGTCATCGCTCTACGCCGGACATTGTACGGAGGTTTTGCTGGAAAATCCCCTGTTTTATTTATAGATCATATCGGGTAGAGTCAGACTGGAGGTGACACGCGTATACGCACTGAGGTGTAGTAGAGAAAGGGCACTTCGGAGGTGTTGACTATGCCCCAGGTAATTCAAGGTTATTTGTATAGCAATACATGCAGCAAGAGAAGGCGAATCCCCACGCAACGCCTCATCGCTTATCGCAACTCCCTAACAGACGCATCGACGGCTGCTCCTGTCCATTCAAAAGCCGCCATTTGATGTTGGATCTATAATATTCTCTCTTGCCCTGCAGATTCAAACTGGGAATGATATGCGCCTGCGCACTCGAGGAGTAGTAGAGAAAAGGAGTTTCGAAAGTGCAAAGGAGCGCGCTCGGAGAGATTGAGCCATGTTCGCTCTGGCTACCTGGTGTTACATGTGTGTGCCTGTGTGGAGGGGGAGAAGGTGGAGGAGGAGAAAGAGGAGGAGGAGGAATGGGGTCGAGTGAGTGAGTGGTGGTGGTGGTGGTGGTGGTTGTGGTGGTGGTGGTGGTGATGACATTGCTAACGTCTTCTATACTTAGTCCCGTAATGTCTTATACCCCCTCCATCACATCATACACACGCTGGGGGAGTCGCGTTGGGTATGTTTACAATTCAAGTATGCTCGTGTCCAATCAGAAGCCGCCAAGTTCAATCTTCGGCCATGTTCGCTCTGATCCGTTTGTTCTAATCGCCGTGCGGCAGGCCAGGATACTGTAACGGCAATATGGCCCGGAACAGCTGCTTGCGCATTTTGATCGCATTTTGCAGGGCCTGTCTGGGTGGTAGCCCCTTATCCTCTTCCAGCTGACGCTTGGTCGTCATGATGGACCTGGGCGTGGGTCGCCTTTCAATTCAAGCGTAGCAGGGTATACTGTTCATAGATCGTCATGGCTATTCACCTGATGCAGGGGCGCATTTGGATGTACGCCTGTTGTGAGTTTTCCTGTGTGGCTTCCTATTAATATCTGCTGTCACAATACAATCCCCAAAAAGTAGATTCTTCCTCAGTCAGGCTTCCCTGTGACGTAGCCTGACTATCACAGATCAAGCTCTCTATATCAGTAGAGAGCTCTCAGCCGTCTCTGTTTCGGTATCAGTCGACGGACTCTTAGAATCAGCTGGCATATTCTCAGCATCTGCATCGGTTTCTTGTGCTTCGGTGTCTTCAATCATATTATAGAATTTTAGTGTCCTATCAGTTGATTACGTGAAGGTGATAGACAACGGGGATGTTCTCTATATAACCCTGGTTCCGTAAGTTCGTCTTCAGTCAAAGCCAAAGAACTACAAGACAACTCGTTGTGATGATAGAGGTTGATGTTGTATTACTTCTGCATCATAACATAGACATTGGTACAGCAAATCAAAGATATCCTGAAAACGTCCGTACAGATTGAAGCCAAGATGTTATTGCTCGAATCATTGTGAAATTACATTGAATTTTATACAGTAAAACAAATAAGCACTCGAACCAGAGGCTGGTACAAAACCCTTAACTGCAGGATTGTAACAATTAATTAGGGACCTGCCGGATAACCACTTGCCACTGGTTGTTAATTAAACACAGCTGTGGCCTGACCTGGTCACTTTAATACCGTACCATATTCATGTAGGCTCTAGCGTACATACTAACAGAAGACCTTTATCAATTTCTCATTTCTACAATATACAATGTAAATCGAGTTATATTTAGAGTACCAATTAAATCTCAAGTGCCATCCTCTTGCTTCCACCAGACCCGTTTTGCTTGATATCATTTGTTTTAACTTATGGTGTGAAGCCAGGCCTACTATAATTGACCTGATGTGTCAAATCCAAATCACTGGCCTGTATCGTTATCAACACAAGTGTATACCCCGGTTTAGACTTCCTGGCTTCCGCTTAATTAGCAGAGATATGCTCTCAGATGTATAAACGCTCAAACTGACATTTTTACCGAACTGATTAAGGTAAATGTGAAATCAAAAAGATACATATATGATCAAAATATCAATGAATTTAAAACCTTCATTATCTCATTCAATATTTTACAATATGTATATTCTTCTGGTGACGCATCATATCGTAACGTCTGGTGAACGTGTGTTCGCACTCAGAGCAAGTATAGACCATGTTGACGATTGAACGTCGAATGTGCACGTGTTTGGAATACGCTTGCTTCTACGGAGAGTAACGCCTGCCATGATGAAAAACTCAGAAGCACCGATTTTTCTAGATATTCCATGGAATTGACACCAATTCATCAAAATACAGTGACGCCCGTCGTTACGCCTTAACTTAACGCGTTAACGCCCTAGCTTGGCGCCCCATAGCAACGCCATAACGCCCTATCGTAACGTATTAACGAATGTGTGGTACACCCGCACCCTGGTGTACCCTATAGGCCGTAGGGCATACCCGCATGGGTGTGCCACACATGCGCTGAAATGAAAGGCGATCTCAGGTTCATCATGACGACCAAGCTTCACCTGGAAGAGGATATGGGGCTACCACCCACCGAGGCGCTGCAAAATGCGATCAGATTGCGCAAACAGCTGTTCCGGGACACATTGCCGTTACAGTATCCTGACCTTTCGGACGACGATTAGAACAAACGTATCAGAGCTAACATGGCCGAAGATTGAACTTCCTGAAAGGGTGGCTTCTGATAGGACAAGAGCAGCAACGAATACATCTAACGGACAAGAACGAATATGAAAGAAGCAGCCCCAGATGGCGGCTTCTGATTGGACAAGAGCACACTTGAATTGTAAACATACCCAATGTGACTCCTCCAGCGTGGGTATGATGTAATGAAGGGGATATAAGACATTATGGAACTAGGTATAGATGACGTTAGGGCGTTACGTCATCACTGTGTTAAGACGGATGATCGGCAGTGTCATCACCACCACCGCCACAAACCACCACCACCTCCTCCTTCTCCTCCTCCTCTTCCTCCTCCTCCACTTCCTCCTCCACACACGAACACACAGGTAACTCTACTCTGTTAGGGAGTTAAGATAGGCGTTAAGGCGTAGGTGGAGAATCGCCTTCTCTTGCTGCATATATTGCTATGCAAAATAACCTTGAAGTGCCTGGGGCAAAGTCAACACATCGGAAAGTGCCCTTTCTCTAATACACCTCAGTGTGTATACGCTGTTCACTCTCATATATGATATATAAATAGAACAGGGGTTTTCCCAGCAAAACTTACGTACAATATCCCGGCGTAGGGCGGGGACGACATCGTGGACCACCAAGTCTCAACATGTTTTATTCCGTGGTTTGAATGAATTATACATACAGGGTAAGGTGTTCAGGCGTTAAGATATGGCGTTGAGGCGTTAAGATAGGGCGTTAAGGCGTTAAGATAGGGCGTTAAGGCGTTACTGTAAAATTCTCCACAAAGATCAAAGGGCAAATATACTATGTTTCTGCTTTCTCTTCTACTAAGGGCCAACTGGATTACTTCCTTTGATTTGATGTCGGAAATTGTGACTACGCAATCTCAACAACATTCCCATTTCTTCAACTCACCAGGTGTAGCTCGGTTTTCTGATAGGACAAGAGCAGCCGAGAACACATCTAACGGGCAAGAACGAATATGAAAGAAGCAGCCCCAGATGGCGGCTTCTGATAGGACAAGAGCAGCAGCGAATACATCTAACGGGCAAGAACGAATATGAAAGAACCAGCCCAGATGGCGGCTTCTGATAGGACTAGAGCAGCAGCGAATACATCTAACGGGCAAGAAAGAATATGAAAGAAGCAGCCCCAGATGGCGGCTTCTGATTGGACAAGAGCAGCAGCGAATACATCTAACGGGCAAGAACGAATATGAAAGAAGCAGCCCCAGATGGCGGCTTCTGATTGGACAAGAGCAGCAGCGAATACATCTAACGGGCAAGAACGAATATGAAAGAAGCAGCCCCAGATGGCGGCTTCTGATTGGGCAAGAGCAGCAGCGAATACATCTAACGGGCAAGAACGAATATGAAAGAAGCAGCCCCAGATGGCGGCTTCTGATTGGACAAGAGCAGCAGCGAATACATCTAACGGGCAAGAACGAATATGAAAGAAGGAGCCCCAGATGGCGGCTTCTGATTGGACAAGAGCAGCAGCGAATACATCTAACGGGCAAGAACGAATATGAAAGAAGCAGCCCCAGATGGCGGCTTCTGATAGGACAAGAGCAGCAGCGAATACATCTAACGGGCAAGAACGAATATGAAAGAAGCGGCCCCAGATGGCGGCTTCTGATAGGACAAGAGAAGCAGCGAATACATCTAACGGGCAAGAACGAATATGAAAGAAGCAGCCCCAGATGGCGGCTTCTGATTGGACAAGAGCACACTTGAATTGTAAACATACCCATTGCGGCTTCTCCAGCGTGGGTATGATGTAATGAAGGGGATATAAGACATTATGGAACTAGGTATAGAAGACGTTAGGGCGTTACGGCATCACTGTGTTAAGACGGGTGATCAGCAGTGTCATCACCACCACCGCCACAAACCACCACCACCTCATCCTTCTCCTCCTCCTCCTCCTCCTCCTCCTCCACTTCCTCTTCCACACACGAACACACAAGTAACTCTACTCTGTTAGGGAGTTAAGATAGGCGTTAAGGCGTAGGTGGAGAATCGCCTTCTCTTGCTGCATATATTGCTATGCAAAATAACCTTGAAGTGCCTGGGGCAAAGTCAACACATCGGAAATTGCCCTTTCTCTAATACACCTCCGTGTGTATACGCTTTTCACTCCCATATATGATATATAAATAGAACAGGGGTTTTCCCAGCAAAACTTACGTACAATATCCCGGCGTAGGGCGATGACGACATCGTGGACCACCAAGTCTCAACATGTTTTATTCCGTGGTTTGAATGAATTATACATACACCTTGTCGACGCGTTAGTATTATAGCTTGGTACAATCTCTCGCAAAAGATTCAAAAACCTGTTATGCTAGGGCGTAGGGTAAGGTGTTCAGGCGTTAAGATATGGCGTTGAGGCGTTAAGATAGGCCGTTAAGATAGGGCATTAAGGCGTTACTGTAAAATTCTCCACAAAGGTCAAAGGGCAAATATACTATGTTTCTGCTTTCTCTTCTACTAAGGGCCAACTGGATTACTTCCTTTGATTTGATGTCGGAAATTGTGACTACACAATCTCAACAACATTCCCATTTCTTCAACTCACCAGGTGTAACTCGGTTTTCTGCTTTTTGCGGAGAAAATTTTTGCATGCACCCACTATTTCTCACCTCTCGGCAGATCACGGTCCGTTGAGAACCGACATTAGCCCATCTAGACCTGGTTGATTGGGGTTTTCCATATTTTAGGGCTAAAGTCCGTGTTTCCGGATCTTTTCCGGGGAAAGTTGCACATGTACCCACCCATCAGCCTGGAGAAGCGCTTCACATGGATACCCCACACGACCCAGTACACCTGCTATTGACCCACCTCGAACCCAAAACGTCCATTCAAATGCCTTTTTCCCACAATTCCCTGCCTGAGCATGCGCACCATAGCCCTACTTTCTCCCCACACCAGTCCAGTCGGACGCTACTTCACGAGTGCTTCACTTTGATACCTCACACGACCCAATCGGACCAATACCACCGCGACCCCAAAACGTCCACCCCAGATCTGGCTATGCACTTCAGGGGCAGATAACTCTTGCTGGGCCGTCACGTGATCGGAAGTGACCTTTGACCGAAAATGACCGTTGACCCGGATGTGACCTTTGACCCGGAAGTGACGTCACCGGATGTGACATCATCTGTGACGTCATAGTGACGTCACTAGTCAGCCTCACTCCTCAGTCTCATTTTTGCTAGTGAATTTCCGGTCTTCCAACTACTTCTGATACTGCGGGCATCTGTTACCGGTACTAATACTGTGTGTATCTGTATCCATGTAACTTCACGGTTGTACTATTACTGTATGTATCTGTATCCATGTAATCTCACGACTGTACTATTACTGTGTGTATCTGTATCCATGTAATTTCACGGCTGTATTATTACTGGTTGTATCTGTATCCATGAGTTTCACGGTTGTACTATTACTGCATGTGTGTAGCTGCATCCATGTAATTTCACGGCCGTGCTATTACTGTGTGTATCTGTATCCATGTAATTTCACGGCTGTATTATTACTGGTTGTATCTGTATCCATGAGTTTCACGGTTGTACTATTACTGCATGTGTGTATCTGCATCCATGTAATTTCACGGCTGTACTATTACTGTGTGTATCTGTATCCATATAATTTCACGGCTGTACTATTACTGCTTGTGTGTATCTGTAGCCATGTAATATCACGGCTGTACTATTACTATGTGTATCTGTATCCATGTAATTTCACGACTGTACTATTACTGTGTGTATCAAGGTCGTTGAAACAATCCGCCATATTGACAGAAGTACTCTTCCCCATGCAAAACAAGTACTGAGAAACATCAAT
>JAVTVY010006350.1:0-39198 GCA_036873755.1 Hanleya hanleyi
AGTATAGAAAACACGGGAAAGGTCTTATTTTCAAGGGAGGTGACTCTTGGTGGCGGTAGGTGGCGTTGTGGTTATGGATTGCATCAGCCTTGGCTGGATGCCAAGTTTTGAGTTCCTCCGGGTAAAATTGAAGGGGGTACTTGGTCAACACAGAAGAGTTCCAAAGAGGAGTTAACTCCCGATGTCGGTGCTGATTTTTTGTCATAGTTATGGTCCGATGGAGTCATATGAGGTATCCATGAGGACAACGACCGAGCCACTAGTCCAGGTGGATGCCCCTTCACATAAGCTTTACATGGATACCCCATTCGACCCAATCGGCCCATGAGTGGCTTCCCTAGCTCCAAAACGTCTATTTCCATACCCTTGGTCCACCGCGCATGCGCAGAATGCCGCTATTTCAACCCCACACCCAGCCCATCAGATGCCCCTTCACCTAAGGTTCAGAATGATACCTCACTCGACCCCATCGGATATCCCATATCCCATACAGGCATTTTCCCGTATAGATGTAATATGCAAATGTTCGAATCAGGGGAGAAAACCATAACTATGACAAAAAATCAGCACCGACATCGGGAGTTAACTCCCCTTTGGAACTCTTCTGTGTTGACCAAGTACCCCCTTCAATTTTACCCGGAGGAACTCAAAACTTGGCATCCAGCCAAGGCTGATGCAATCCATAACCACAACGCCACCTACCGCCACCAAGAGTTACCTCCCTTGAAAATAAGACCTTTCCCGTGTTTTCTATACTACTGGGGTGGGGGGATATCTTTTATTCTACTTTACTACTGTTTGTTTGTTCTTCTTTAAAAAAAAAATGAATAAATAAAAAATAAAATATAAAAAAAAAATAATGATTTTTTTATAATGACCTTGTATTTGGTAAAATTTAAGGCTGGGAATAAAATAATTTATATTGTCTTTACTCCTTGTTTTCTTGTTTGCAAACATGACCTGAGGAAGCAGTGAAATAGCTTTAATATTTTCTGATTGTAAATTGTTCTGAAAATACCCCCCGGAGATCAGAAGAGTAAACTTTAGTAATTCATGGCCGGAGTTGAGGAATGGTTGATTAGGTAGATCTTCTCTTCCAGTCCACTGCACAGCTTGTGGTGGCCTCAGCTAAGCACTAGACAATGCGCCCAATGTCGTTCCACTTCACTGAGCAGAGCACT
Organism: Hanleya hanleyi; assembly: GCA_036873755.1. Taxonomy (NCBI): domain Eukaryota; kingdom Metazoa; phylum Mollusca; class Polyplacophora; order Lepidopleurida; family Hanleyidae; genus Hanleya; species Hanleya hanleyi. Next base: position 1,182 of record JAVTVY010006350.1, read on the forward strand.
GTCTGCCTGCTGCCTGGCTGTGTTAGCCAATGCTATAACACACTGTCCTGAGAACGGCCTGTCCTGAGAACGGGCGGTAGCACTTCGGCCCCTAATCAGTCGCCCTGCGTGAAATCAGCCGTTATGTGAAGCACACTTCTGATTCGCAAGCTCCATTTTCAAGGCCTGGTCCGAGAAATGGCCCAGATTTTCAAGACCGATCTGCGATTCCAGAGCTCCACCGTGATGGCACTTCAAGAGGCCAGCGAATTCTACATGATCAGTGTACCTTTTGTACCTTTCCTATAGCTAGATATTCACCCTATATAAAAAAAATTTGTTGAAGCGCATGTACTATATATAACACAATATATATCCTCAATATGAGGATGAAAAGTGATAAAACAGAGTAAAAACAGAAATGTGGAGGTGGGGGGATATAGTATTACGTACGTGTAAGGGGTTGGGTGCTGGTCAGGCAGGCAGAAAATCGCGGTGGGGCAGTCAGAAAACCCCGGTAAGGTTGAAGCAGGCATGCAGGCCGTAGATTGAAGCAATGCCGTCAAAATTCCGACTTTTATACACCTTCATAGAAGTACCCAGATGTAGGCGCGGACGTCAAGAACCCGTATGTAGGCGCGGACGTCAGCGACAAGAACCCGTATGTAAACTACCGAGAACTAGGTCAACCAGTCATACTCAGGTCACGCCCGATTCACGCCTACCTGAATGACGTCACACTTGCGCAGAACATACCTGTGCAGCCCAGAACAAGTCAGTACATGCATTCCTTGATCAGGTGATCGCCAAATGATCTCTACGAAAGTAGGTCAATGAGATAGCTTCCGTCCTTTCTATACTACGGACACATCCTAGATGCGCTTGGTTATAACCCCCAAACGCCTCCACAACAACTTCCCCAGTCCATCGCCACACTTGCGCATGGAGTCCTTCTGGTCCATCCGGTCGGTACAAAAAACAGGGGGGGGGAGTGGATGACCTCCCTGGATTTCGGGGATACATACTTGCACATCCTGAGGCTGGCAGAAAGTACTTAAGATTCACGGTCGGCAAACTACGCTCCCAAAATCAAGTACTTTCATTCGATCTCTCCACTTCCCTCCTACCCTCCTGAGTGCTTGCACCTGTGGCATTATTCCTGCACAGCCTATTGATTGAAATTGTAGTTTAACGGCGGCCCATCAACTCAATGTTTTATTTAAATTTCACGATACATTTCTTCGTTAATTTAAGATCATTTGCAGCGCTATATATTAAAATAAATAATGAATAACAATGAGGAAATATAAATACTAGTAGAGAAGAGTCGCTATGTACAAGTCGTTAAATCTGTTATTGGTTAAGTTATACTGAAAAATATGTGTTATAATCGCGTGGATGATTCCTTTGTCTTGGTACCACAAATCCGTCCAGACAAAACTGGGAGAACCAGGGCGTCTTCAAGATTCTTCGATGCCTTTGGGAACAGGGTGGGTCCTTCCGGAAATCTGTGCCTGTAATAATTGCTTGGAGTGTGTATTGGGGTACAGAACGGCAGGTCTACGTCCTATATTGCGTGAAAGTCAAAGGATCATATTCTGTGTTGAAGCGTCAGTTCGGCGACATCTAAGGGGTATAGCGTGTCTGGCGTGGTATAGGGTCGAGTATTCTGATTCTGGATGTTGTTGTTGTGCGGCGTTGCCATGGTATTCTATGGTGGTCTTTTGCTATCATATTTAGGTCCATTGACGTCACACTGCCTTAATACATATATTTAAATCTGTATATGCACTTTCCAATGCTTGATTCAAGCTTGAGGTGTGTATACTGTGAGTTTCAACACAGACTTAATGTACCAATGTGCATGTTTCACCAAAATCGGGGAAATTAAAAGCAAGATTCAAATTGACTTGACACTTATGAGTTACCATCTTCCAGATTTTGGCGAAACATGCACATTGGAACAGTGAGTCTGCACACCCTGCATACCAAACGGCTGCTCCAACTTCCGCCGGAGGGTCAACTTCCGCCGGAGGGAAATTACAAATTTGAGAAGCTAAGTAAGTTCAGATTTTTCATTTTTTTGGTAGTTTTAACGTATTTACTACTCGAAAATTGAATGAGAAAATGTTCTCACTGGGACGTGTTAGCGATTCGTGTGAAATTTTCAACTCGTCCTTGTATCATTTTTTAATTACAATTCATTTTATCTGACATTAAGAGCTATATTGCAACATAACAGTGATTAGATGCTTAAAAAATCATCTATCTTTGTGTCCTTCGCCAAATAAGTTATAGATAAATGAAGAATAGTTCCTTAACAGCAGGCTGATAGCTTGTAGTTTCAAATAGTTCAATCTACTTCGGTCAATGTTAGATTTTCTAGCTCATGTATGTTCGTATATGGTACAAATACCGCCGGAGGAGCATGTCTCGAAGATATGATTACCGCCGGAGGATCTAATCTCTAATTGCGTTTGTCTATGTACACGATCAGGCCACTTTACTATATGTTAACCATGCAGACATAGCCATGATCATCATTAATTTTATCCTCGATATTTACGCCTCATCGTTCCAACTCGTGTATTGGCCTAGGTGTTCTCGTCAGCATTGTAATTTTCCGGTCTCTTTGGCGAATCATTCTCCCCTGTGTCAGAGTTTGTAACCCCTAAACTGTCGGCGAAACAACCAAATTTATATTTAGTAAATAGTGTGCTGTTGCATTTTGACGGAATAGTTGGACTTAGAAAAACTTTTGTAGAGTGAACTAACGGAACTAACTTTCTTCTCTCTAGTAGATCGGGGGTATTCTTAAATCTAGATTTAAAATTGTGCTTTCTAGACAGTACAGCCTATTTTCGACTTGCTTTGGATTAACCCTATCTGGCCTGGACGTCATTTTCTAAAATAGAAGTTTTGGACGATTTTTGGTCAAAATCTTCGAAGTTTTTTAATTTTGTTTTTTGTTCACAAAAACTGCATGATAAATTAGTAAATAATAATCTGATAAGAAATAAAATAAGTTTTATCCACTTTTCTATACAGAAAAAAGCAAAAAATTTGAAGAAATATGACGAAAACATCACTTTTTCTGGTACCCCACATGGCCACCATTTTGAATTACCCATGATCCTCTGCTCGTGAGGTTATGCAAATAGCCTCAAAATGACCCCAATGTGATAACCTATAACGTGACGAAGTTTAAGCTCTCCATTTTTTGGCGTTCCGGAGATATCGCAGAAAGTTTGGTAGGGGGGCACTTTGGCACCTCCTCCCCCAGGACTGGTATAGGGTAAATGGGGGAAGGGAGGGAGCGGGAAAAATTAGGGGATGTTTTTTGGTGATGCTAAGACATATGGTTTCAGTAAAATGCATAGAATCGCGTTGAATCAATATGCTGTATTTTTGTGTAATTTTTGAAGAAATATGGCGAAAACATCACTTTTTTGGTACCCCCATATCCGCCATTTTGAATTTACCCATGATCCTCTGCTCGGGGGGTCATGCAAATAGGCTCAAAATGACCCCAATATGATAATCGGAAAAGTCACGGAGTTTCAGCCCCCCCCCCCCCGGCCAGGTAGGGTTAAGGTACAGGGGCGTCGGAAGCAAATTCAAAGTGGTACGGCCACTATCATAGCACTTTAGACGAGGGTCCAGGGGCCGCCGGAAGCTTAATCACAAGGTCGGGTACGGGCCGGGAAAGGTAGAATGCACCCAGAAACAACCCAGCGTGTATGACAAATTGGACAAACGAACAACGAATTCGTTTGAAGAAAACTAATTTTTTGTTTCGTTGATAAAATAACGTGAACATCAAACGGCATCGTGCATATGAACGTACATGTTACTATTCACTATTGGTGCTCAGAGCCGCTAACAAATTCACTGGCGCTCTGGACCGATCACAGTCTTCTTCAACTTGGAAGCTACCAAAACTGCTTAGTTCGTTTACATTTCATTTTGTGTTTATTTCTTTCTTTCTTCGTTTTTATTTTTTTCTTTCTTTCATATTTTTGTTTATTGCGCAAGAGTGGTACGGCCATGGCTTCCGACGCCCTTGAGGTAAAAGGTTGTTCAATCCGGAACTAAGTCCCGACTGTTATGTTTTTGATTGCATGGCGTGTCCATTTCTTAAAAATGTAAGATATTCAGCACTTTCGGTTCAGCCTTCATGTTTTATTTTTGAGAACTTCATAAGACTTATACAGAGGGACAACCTAGAAAATTGTCGAATTTAGCAATCCAAAACGATACGTTCTGCTGCATTCTGATAATAGTATGCCTTTTACCGCATCACATTTGTCATTCTCTCTGGAAAACTATCAAAACTTTAGTGTACTGTTTATTTATTTTTTTTCTGCTCAAAATATGGCGGGGGGGGGCTTCAGCCCCCGTCACCCCTTCCCCCCGCCCCTCTCCCGCTCCGCCGTGCCTGTTAGATACTCCGGCGGTAACTGTATCATATTATTATTGACTCCGGCGGTAGTCAGATCTCACTCCGCCGTATGTTGTATCGCCGCTTCCACACAGGTCATATTCATGCGTCTTAAAATCATCGAAATTCTTCTTTTTCACATATAAATAACATCTTACCATTAAAAGGCAACCTCGTTTTACATAACGGTCGTAGGTATATTCTTGATTAATTAGATAAAATGCATATTTGATGTAGTTTTTCTAAGAAAGGTTTCTAGATTCGGCTTCTAATGGATGTAATTGTCTATTTAGAATTATCCCGTTCTCAAAAACACGTCAGCTAGTTAAATAAACGTACCATCTAACGACTGAGACAACATGATATTGTTGATAGGGTATGGTTCTGACAGATCAACGTAAAAATCAACAAGTTGTCCTGCCATTTTTCACGCTCTTCCCTCCGGCGGAAGTTGGAGCAGCCGTTTGGTATGCAGGGTGTGGTCTGTGTTGAAACTCAAAATATACTGACCTCAAGCTTGAATCAAGCATTGGAATGTGCATACAAAGTTAGACTGACGTCACTGGACCTAGATATGATTGCAACAGACCACCACAGAATACCATGCTTTATTTACAGTTCACTCTGTGTAATAAAATCGTAAAAAATACAATAAATATTTTCTCACACTGTTTCCAGTTGTCTTTCATTTGATGGAAACTTTACTTTTGGGTTTACGATCACTTTAAATCAATCTTTTCCATCAGTCGCTCATAAATTACCGAAGTGGGATTTAGCCCTGGTACTTCATAACTTAGGAGAGGCACCTTTCGACCCGATCAATACGATTGAACTCGAGTTGCTTTCGTACAAAACCTCGTTGTTTATGACACTTATTTATTTATTCAATAAACAACCAACGGACCGAAATCCAATTACAGGTTATTAAAACGCTATATACAGGGTGCATGAGGTGGATAATTAGGTATCCAAGTTGACATGCTTCGTTCATTCCGAAGCCATGTCAACTTGGCTAATATTTAAGATACATATTGTACGTAGGCCTATCATTTAACAAGTGGGACTGCATAATTTAAGAAGCCTTGTGGAACATAGGTAAATAAAAACATATACAACAACGGTAAAACAATATACGAGTTTACAAAAATGAGAGTTTCAAAGATTTAAATTAGTTGTATGTATTGGAAATGTAACTATTGATACACCGTTTAAAAGTCTGCTTGGAAGTGAAAAGTTCACCAGGTTACCACTTGCTTCGGGAACTCGTGTGTCAGAGCTTCATGCCCTCGATGTTATGGTTATCAGTTATGCTATTGTAACGGTTAAAGGTCAACCCAAACGGATTTTTTTTGGTCTAAAAAGGCTTAATAAGCATAGTTCATACTGCACTTTGTATGAAAAAAATATTGAAAAAAATCTTATCTGATCATAAACACACGTAATATGGGAGCAAAGTGGGCTTATTCAGTTTCACAGCTGGGTTTGATGACGTCACAGAGGGAACTTGCCTGAGAAAAAATGGCGGATAACATGGAAAGCGAATGCAGTCAGAGCTCCGGTTCAGATGTCGATTCGAGCGATATCAGCTGCTTAGATGGAAATATTTTTCGCCAAGAAGATGAAATAGACAGAGGAGGATGATGACGGGCAAATTAACAGTTGTTTGCAGACCAACGGCGGAATTCAGCCCTATCAATTTGAGCCGTACGGCTCCGATTCTGACAGTGACAACCACTCTGACAACGTGGAACTAGACGACGACAGGATTCGGAGAGGTCGTTTGTTGAATACAGATTGGTATGCAACTTGACTGGAAACCTTATTATCGTCATCTATAAGACCAAATGTCCATATATTTCAAACTGTATTGAATGTAGAACGATTCTGTGATGTAACGAACGAGCACATCTGTGTTGTTATTGTTGTTACTGACCGAGGCAGCCTTTTCGAAGGGATAAACTCCGGGATTCGGCAGTATGGACAGTAAACTGTTGATAACTGATAACTGATATACGTCCGACTTGAATTTTGTTTGTTTTCCCATAATCCCCATGAAATACCAATTTCAGAATTATATAGTTTGATAAAAAAACTTTGGACATTCATGGCGAAAAGTAAGCCGTGGTGAGTGGATCGGCATTCACATTTGCTCAATTTTCGACAAATTACCTCAATTAAATTGAAATCGAATGATATTCCCACAATCTCAAATGTCAAGGGATTATGAAAGTATAATTATCACTTCTGTATCTACAGCCATTCACTCCAATTGGTGTTTTTTATTTATTTACTTATCAAACGTATATATATTTATGAAAGATCATTTATTATTATTATTAAATAGTATATAATTTAGATAATTTATTTGCGTGAAGTTTGTGCCAACATTTGGCTAAAAACGCATACATAGAATGAATAAAATTGAACATACAAATACAGACATTAAGACACATTGGAACAAATGATTAAACGTGTATATATGAAATAGAGACTCATCCAGTCTAACCTGTAGGTGCTCAAGCAACAAATGCCACGCGAGAGCGAGCAGGGCATGTACAGCCGTCCCCCTGCCCGAGGCCTCGCTTGCAGGCTAGGTTCGTTCAGCCGATGTCCGTGATAGATTCTCCTTGTCCGATTTCTTTGCCGTCACATTCTGATTGTTCTTACGTTTCATAGTTGGAATAGCTGTTCTCTTTAGTTTTGGTTTGTACCCGAATTCAACTGCTACGCTGTAGATGTCCTCGAATGATGTCTTTCTGTCAAATGTGCCGAGCAAATTATACGAGTACTGGCTCGGGCCCTCTTTCCACACTCTCGTGTTGCGTACAAATTTCGTCCAATTTGCAGCGATTTTCTCGTCTTTGGGCCACAAATGAATACTAACACCGTCATCTGTAGTAAAACTGCAACCTCCCACTACACAACGTCGCGGCATATTTAAAAAATGATGCCCCGATACTCCGAAAATCTCCAGAAATCAGCAGCTACATACGACTGTGGTATACGGCTTTAACATAGAGAATACAAGATGGTTCCCTCCGTGACGTCACAGCTGGAATTGACAGGAGAGCGATTTGCACCTTTCAAACGGCAATATATCGCCAACCAGGCTGCACAAAATTATGAAAAAAATATCATTATTTTCAGAATCGAAAGGACTATATTTTTATATTTTTGACCTCATAGCGTTTGGGATGACCTTTAACCGTTTGTGTAGGTAACAGTTTGAATCCGCCGGGTGATATGAAAGGAATGCGGCGAACGACCTTGACACGTATCTTCAGCGACGAGCAAGACAGTGTATGGAAATGGATTCCACCGTATTTCTCGCTTACCAGAGCAAGATAGGAGTTGCCGCTTACGTGAAATATTCTCTACGGGTTCTAGATTGGGATGCCATTCTAGTTTATGGACTATGAACTGTAATTTCGCTGTGAGAAACGATAATTCATTGTGGGCGAAACGTCTCCGTTCGTGAGGACGCCTCCTGTGGGGACTTTTTGGGTGTGGAGAGTGCACATTCTATATAAGCCGGTGCAGACATTCCAACCGTGTTCAGACCAGAAAGACAGCTCTGGAGAAAGCACGCCAGGTACAGACTGAGATGTTGATTTTGGCACACTTTGCGGCCGGGTCGCAAATGTAATTGTTTTGGCCTGGGAGTCTAAAAGATTGTAGATCCTGTAGCTAGTACAACCTGTGAAAAACACGCAAAACCAATGCGAATTTTCCGGCTCGCATTTTCAGTGTGCAAACGTGTTTGCGCGGTGTACTATAGTATAGGAAACACGACAGAGTGGGAAAACCGACTGGCGTGTTTATTGTAGTCTGGGGGTATTCTATAAGACTGTTACATGACATGTATTACCGCGTAGCACATTCCGGTAATTAACATGATCAGACATCAGTATAGAATAAGGATATAGGTCATTACCAGTAGATTGTATGATATCGGCACTGCATGAATTAGGACTGGAAGCTATCGAATATTTGATCCATGAATATCCCGAGGTATTGGAATGCATATTTAATAAGTTCTTACTAGACAGCGCTAAATTCATCTTAGAGAACGACACGTTTCATTTCAGCATGTATTTTCTGTACAATTTTTGTTGGCACAGCAATGGGAACTAAAATGGCCCCCACTTACGCTACAATGACTTTAGCTATCTAGAACAGAAAATATCTGAAGCCGCGGGTAACTAATATGGCCCACAAGAAAGTACAACTTACATAAACTCATGGAAAGATATTTGGATGATGGTTTCCGCTTATGGCTGGGGTCTAAAAGTGATATACAAACTGTCAACTATGTATTGTAAACTCTGTATCCGAATTTTACCATCGAAAGCAGCAGAAATAGGTTATTCTTTCTCGATATTATGATAAATAAAAACGAAAACGAAATAATCATCGATTTGTATCGTAAACCCACTGATAATAGACACTATCTTCATTTCCAAAGCAATATTAAGATCCATATTCCGTATAATCTTACCGGTCGTAGTTACACCATAGCAACATAACAGAACTTAGGGGAAAGAGGCTTAGTAAACCAGAACAGGATTTGGCGAGTAAGGGTATTCGGAAAAAAATTATCAAGACTGAAGGTCTGAATAAAGCCAAGTCATATGACATTACATTTTTTAGAAGTGCCAAACCGAAATCCCCGAACAAAAGCCTGGTCTTTGTGACCACACATTATCCACCTTACGCGGACAAAAATTGTGCAAAACATGAACAAAAACCATGTGATTGTTGTCAGTTTTTGCTTTATCAAACATCTATCTTCTTCTCTGACGTTTCTCGTAATTTCAATATATTTCAGAAGCCACTGACACTAAACAATATCTTCACTTCAGATCTATTCACCTGCGACAAAAAAAAGCTCACATTCAATACTACCCAGCCCGGAGAATAGGCACAATCGGAACGGAACCTACTCTGCAGGATATTAGATCGTCAGAATTAGAGCGGGATTTGATAGCAAGTGTTTTTGCCGAAACCAGTTATCAAACGGGACCTGCTAAGCTATAGCTCACATGATGTCGTTTTTTTTATAGAACTGCACAAAGCAGATCTAAACAAAATTACATCACCTTTGTAATCACAATCAATCCCCATAATCCCAATATTTTTTGAAAAGTTCAAAAATAAAAGATGTAACGAAAGATCTAAAATTCATCAGAAATCACAGACAACCACCCAACCCGTAAAACAGATCACTAGAGCTAAATACGTCGAAGCCTCCAGCGCATGATAAGTAACGAAATGTATTCCGGTGTGGAAAACACACACATCTGCTCGAGGGCTGGACATTCAAATTTCACAATTCTATTCCGTGACTTTATAGTTTATGATATTGGGGTCATTTTGAGCCTATTTGCATAACCCCCCGAGCAGAAGATCATAGGCAAATTAAAGATGGCGGCCACGTGGGGTACCAGAAAAGTTATGTTTTTGTCATTATTCTTCAAAATTTCTGCTTTTCCGCGATGAAAAGTGAGCAAAAAGTATTTTATTTCACATCACATTTTTATTTGCTAATTTACCGTGCAGTTTTTGCGGAGAAATTGCATAAATAAAAAGTTCGGAAAATCTGCCCGAAAAGTCGACCAAAAAATTTTGAAAATGATTTTATATTTTCTGGTAGAGCGTGGCCGAAGGATATAGGCCGGTAAGTTGCAGCCCCCTAGCTTCAGAGGTAAGAAAAATAATTAGGGGGGGGGTATTTCGCCCCCTCCCCCAGGCCACGACAGGTTCCCAAAAAACACGACATGTGTTGTGACTAAATAAAATCGTGTTGTATTTCATAAAATGCAGCTACTATAACGCTAACTACACTGAGAAGACTGGTTTCACATCTGCATGCATCTGGGTCAAGCTGTTCCCATATCCGGCGGCTGATCAAGGAGATAGATGCTCCGGAGTCCACACAGCACATCACCTTCACCGGCCCGATAGACGTGGGTAGGTATATCCCTGCTTCTCCCTGGTTATGAAGCGCAGGCTTGGGTCCCTGGGGCTTTGGTGGGTTCCCGGACCCGGACGATCGTCCCGGGGACGGAGAGGGTGAACGTCTCGGGTACGCCGCCCTAAAATGGCCGTCTTCTCCGCACCTCCAGCATCCACGGCGTGGTTGTCGTCTCGTCCTCTGCCCCCGCCTTGAACTCGAGCGTCCCCGTCCTGGGAAGCGCCTCTTAAATTCTTCCATCTGAGTAGCAATCTCTGCTCGAAGTCGGGCCTCCTCGTCCTCATCATCTTCTGGAACTTCAGCCGGTATGTCCTCCCCTGCAGCGGCCCTTGCCGTGGGATCAGGACGTCGCCGCTGGGCGTCTTGGAAGGCCTCTACTTCCACGGCTGCATGTACAGCCTCGTCTAAGGACTTCGGGCGGCACTGCCAGACTTTGAACCGTAAGTCTTCTCCAATTGCCTCAAAGAATTGGTCACGGGCCAGGGTGTCTTGGACCTCATCACCGGCGTCTGGGTAGGCCATCTGGCTGAGTCTCACCAGAGCTTGGCCCAGTTCGGGTAGACCTTCTTCCCTCTGTCGTCGCCTTTACTTCAGCTTGGACTTATACAGCTCTGTTTGGTTAGGCGGAGCGAAGCGTCTCTCCAAGGCATCACGTAGGCAGATGAAATTTGCTTCCCCTGGTTTCATCTTCAGACTAGAGAGAACCTGTTGTGCTGGCCCCCGCAGGGATACGGCCAAGTGCTGTCCCTTCTCTTCCAGCGTCCACTGGTTTAAGGCTGCGCAATATTCAAAATGTACCAGGTGATCTCTCCAGGGCGTACTTCCATCGTAGGTCGAAGCCTTAACCAACGTCTTACGGGAAACAGGGATGGTCGTGACTGTGGCTCCCCCACTGGTATCAGCCGCTGAATGGCGCCCTTCTGCGACCCGGTTGCGGCCCTCTGCGACCCGGTCGCCAGCTTCAGCGACCCGGTCGCAATTCGTCTGTTCCCGTACAGGCTGGTCTGTGGGGGTTCTGGTAGTACCCTCTTCTGCCCTGGGCGTGGACGTGTGCTGGGGCTCCCATCGTCGTCTGATTGAAGGTCGCCCGCATCGTCTGCATCTCTGCCTGTAAGCTCTTGAGGCCCTCTAGTAGCGTTCGGATAGTCGACGGAGTCTCGATCTCGACGATGGCGGGCATCGACAGGTCAACCGGTGCTTCCACAGGACTCACATCTTCTGTCGTCCTCAAAGTCACTGGAACAGGTGATCTCGTCCTCAATCATTCCCTCCCCTGTAGGATAGCTCGTAGGCCCGCTATGTCCGGACGTCTCGGTGTTACCGCTGGAGAACTCATGGTTAATGGTGTTGTCGGCACGTCGTTGTCGGTCATCTCTAGTAGTCGGCTGTTCTCTTCTGTTGTAGATCAGGCCAGATCCCACCGCTGCCACCAGTTTTCTACGTGTAACGTGTACGAGCAGGACCAGTCGTGGTGTCTACGAGAAAACGAATCAATAACCGGGATTGCCCACTGGCATTCTGGCCGTCACCGTAGTTAGCTCCTTCACTAGTAAAGATCCGGGGATCGAAGAGATGATCACAACCTTACAAGGATGACTGACGCTGATGTAAAGGTCTGTTATGGTATATTCTGAACAAATAGTATACGCGATTACAGATAATAGCGTAGAACCGCGTGGCTTAGACAGAATGTCTAAGGAGATGTAACGTTATACCGCGTGTCTGCAGTGGAATGATATTTACATATATGTACAGACACTAGGAGAGTGTATGCAAATAAACTTGACGTTATATGCAAGTAATATAAGAGAGTATGCATATAAGCTTGAAGTTATATACCAATAATATCAGAGTGTGTGCATATAAGCTTAATATTATATACAAATAATATCAGAGTGTGTGCACATAATTTTACAGTTATATGTAGTGCTTTAAATTGGCATGGGGGCGCAATAAGGGCGGCCTGGTTGCTGGCCCTTCTCTTCTGGGTATAAGGGCGGCCTGGCTGCTGGCCCTTCTCTTCCGTCGTTGGAACGTTACGGATGTAACGCTCTCTCAATATATGGCACCCAGTCGTTGGAGCCTCCCCACGGATGTGGCAGCCCGTCGTCTTCTTCACCCCAAGTCGTAGGAACGTTACGGCTGTAACGCTCTCTCAATATATACCCCCAGTCGTTGGAGCCTCTCCACGGATGTGGCAGGCCGTCGTCTTCTTCACACCCAAGTCGTCGAAGCCTGACCCTAACTTGTCAGCTCACCAGTCTGCTTCCCGCACAGTTAAGTACAGCACGGCGTCTCAACCCTCCCGGCTGCTGCGACCCGTCTATAGACACGATCCGTGGCTGCACAACCGTACAGCTCACCATCCGTGGCCGTCAGGACAACTACTTGGGTATATAGTGTGCTAGTATTTCATCTGGTACCGTTATAGCACCATTTCTGTATATAAACTTTCGATGGCGACCCTCTGCGACCCGGTCGCAAGCCTCTGCGACCCGGTCGCAATCCGCCTGCGACCTTCTGCGACCCGGTCTCAGGTCTGTAGATTTCACGGTTTATCGACGTTTCTCGGGAGAAGAAGTCTGTCTGTGCTGTGCCTTGTCTTTTCTTTACTGTCTGTAACTTGTATCTTGTCTTTGGCCTTGTCTGTTCTTTACTGTCTGTAATCTGTGTCTGAGCTTTACTGTACAGTCTGTAATCTTTGTGATCTCTTTTACACCGGTAAAACGAAGCCCGCCTGTACCGTATCTCGTCTTTGCTGTACTGGCTGTAATCTTTGTGCTCTCTTTTACACCGGATAAACGGAGCCCGCCTGTACTGTATCTTGTCTTTGCTGTACTGGCTGTAATATCTGTGATCTTTTTTACCCCCGTACAGCGTCTGTACAACCGTCCGCGACCCGGTCGCAGAACTAGCGGGCTGCCCGATATGTCGTCGAATAACGGTAGGAGGGTTTGGCTCTATTATCCCCGTATTTATAGTACAGTTGCATATATTTTCTGAGGGTGGAGGGAATCCCTATTTATCGTCATATACCGCTTCACGACCGATGGCGCCGACACATAAATAATACTGCCCACGTCCCAGTGCCCGGGTTGTTCAGTAAAACAGTGCCGATATCATACAATCTACTGGTAATGACCTATATGCTTATTCTATACTGATGTCTGATCATGTTAATTACCGGAATGTGCTACGCGGTAATACATGTCATGTAACAGTCTTATAGAATACCCCCAGACTACAATAAACACGCCAGTCGGTTTTCCCACTCTGTCGTGTTCCCTATACTATAGTACACCGCGCAAACACGTTTCCGCACTGAAAATGCGAGCCGGCAAATTCGCATTGGTTTTGCGTGTTTTTCACAGGTTGTACTAGCTACAGGATCTACAATCTTTTAGACTCCCAGGCCAAAACAATTACATTTGCGACCCGGCCGCAAAGTGTGCCAAAATTAACATCTCAGTCTGTACCTGGCGTGCTTTCTCCAGAGCTGTCTTTCTGGTCTGAACACGGTTGGAATGTCTGCACCGGCTTATATAGAATGTGCACTCTCCACACCCAAAAAGTCCCCACAGGAGGCTTCCTCACGAACGGAGACGTTTCGCCCACAATGAATTATCGTTTCTCACAGCGAAATTACAGTTCATAGTCCATAAACTAGAATGGCATCCCAATCTAAACCCGTAGAGAATATTTCACGTAAGCGGCAACTCCTATCTTGCTCTGGTAAGCGAGAAATACGGTGGAATCCATTTCCATACACTGTCTTGCTCGTCGCTGAAGATACGTGTCAAGGTCGTTCGCCGCATTCCTTTCATATCACCCGGCGAATTCAAACTGTTCCCTACACAAACGGTTAACCGTTACAATAGCATAACTGATAATCATAACATCGAGGGCATGAAGCTCTGACACACGAGTTCCCGAAGCAAGTGGTAACCTGGTGAACGTTGATCTTTTCACTTCCAAGCAGACTTTTAAACGGTGTATCAATAGTTACATTTCCAATACATACAACTAATTTAAATCTTTGAAACTCTCATTTTTGTAAACTCGTATATTGTTTTACGGTTGTTGTATATGTTTTTATTTACCTATGTTCCACAAGGCTTCTTAAATTATGCAGTCCCACCTGTTAAATGATAGGCCTACGTACAATATGTATCTTAAATATTAGCCAAGTTGACATGGCTTCGGAATGAACGAAATTGGCTACCTAAATATCCACCTCATGCACCCTGTATATAGTGTTTTAATAACCTGTAATTGGATTTCGGTCCGTTGGTTGTTTATTGAATAAATAAATAAGTGTCATAAAAAACGAGGTTTTGTACGAAAGCAACTCGAGTTCAATCGTATTGATCGGGTCGAAAGGTGCCTCTCCTAAGTTATGAAGTACCAGGGCTAAATCCCACTTCGGTAATTTATGAGCGACTGATGGAAAAGATTGATTTAAAGTGATCGTAAACCCAAAAGTAAAGTTTCCATCAAATGAAAGACAACTGGAAACAGTGTGAGAAAATATTTATTGTATTTTTTACGATTTTATTACACAGAGTAAACTGTAAATAAAGCATGGTATTCTGTGGTGGTCTGTTGCAATCATATCTAGGTCCAGTGACGTCAGTCTCCCTTAATACATATATTTCAAACTTTGTATGCACATTCCAATGCTTGATTCAAGCTTGAGGTCTGTATATTTTGAGTTTCAACACAGACTCACTGTTCCAATGTGCATGTTTCGCCAAAATCTGGAAGATGGTAACTCATAAGTGTCAAGTCAATTTGAATCTTGCTTTTAATTTCCCCGATTTTGGTGAAACATGCACATTGGTACATTAAGTCTGTGTTGAAACTCACAGTATACACACCTCAAGCTTGAATCAAGCATTGGAAAGTGCATATACAGATTTAAATATATGTATTAAGGCAGTGTGACGTCAATGGACCTAAATATGATAGCAAAAGACCACCATAGAATACCATGGCAACGCCGCACAACAACAACATCCAGAATCAGAATACTCGACCCTATACCACGCCAGACACGCTATACCCCTTAGATGTCGCCGAACTGACGCTTCAACACAGAATATGATCCTTTGATTTTCACGCAATATAGGACGTAGACCTGCCGTTCTGTACCCCAATACACACTCCAAGCAATTATTACAGGCACAGATTTCCGGAAGGACCCACCCTGTTCCCAAAGGCGTCGTTAGGGAAGTCGCATCGAAGAATCTTGAAGACGCCCTGGTTCTCCCAGTTTTGTCTGGACGGCTTTGTGGTACCAAGACAAAGGAATCATCCACGCGATTATAACACATATTTTTCAGTATAACTTAACCAATAACAGACTTAACGACTTGTACATAGCAACTCTTCTCTACTAGTATTTATATTTCCTCATTGTTATTGTTATTCATTATTTATTTTAATATCTAGCGCTGCAAATGATCTTAAATTAACGAAGAAATGTATCGTGAAATTTAAATAAAACATTGAGTTGATGGGCCGCCGTTAAACTACAATTTCAATCAATAGGCTGTGCAGGAATAATGCCACAGGTGCAAGCACTAAGGAGGGTAGGAGGGAAGTGGAGAGATCGAATGAAAGTACTTGATTTTGGGAGCGTAGTTTGCCGACCGTGAATCTTAAGTACTTTCTGCCAGCCTCAGGATGTGCAAGTATGCATCCCCGAAATCCAGGGAGGTCATCCACTCCCCCCCCCCCCTGTTTTTTGTACCGACCGGATGGACCAGAAGGACTCCATGCGCAAGTGTGGCGGTGGACTGGGGAAGTTGTTGTGGAGGCGTTTGGGGGTTATAACCAAGCGCATCTAGGATGTGTCCGTAGTATAGAAAGGACGGAAGCTATCTCATTGACCTACTTTCGTAGAGATCATTTGGCGATCACCTGATCAAGGAATGCATGTACTGACTTGTTCTGGGCTGCACAGGTATGTTCTGCGCAAGTGTGACGTCATTCAGGTAGGCGTGAATCGGGCGTGACCTGAGTATGACTGGTTGACCTAGTTCTCGGTAGTTTACATACGGGTTCTTGTCGCTGACGTCCGCGCCTACATCCGGGTTCTTGACGTCCGCGCCTGCACCTAGTCTGGATACCTAACCCACATTACGCTACGTCATCCTTCGCTGCATATAGGGTTAGGCCTTGGCCAACATTTTGTTGACGCGACCTTGACCCCTTGAGCCGAATCACGTGACTTGCGAAGACGCAGAAGTTGTCAACATTGCAACAGCAGGTTGGTGTCTTTTATGCCAGTTTTTACTATTTCAATTTGTGGTTTCTGCTTGAACATGAACATATTTATAGAGTATGGGTGCCAATGACTGGTTAACTCATACAAAATAGGACAGGGGCTGATGTATTTGTAAAAATATTGACAACTTTGTGCGATGAGTGTGTCCCGTCTTGGCGCCATTGTGAAGCAAGTTTGGCACGAAATGCTGTAAAATAGTGGGTAAATAATGTTTTCAAAAACAGATTATCCGACGACTCAGAATTAGCTCAACTTGGGTGTTTATAAAGTACATATCCCTGCTTGTTTTGAGATCTTCCATTTGTTGTTGCATTCAGTAGTTCAAGTTGAGCACCAATTTAAAGGCAAAGGGTGCGGTGACTGAATTGGTGTGTTTTACAGGTTACAGTCTCGCACGTGTTGATATTCACATTGTCAGTCGTCATTCTGTTCAAATATTTCACCCAAAATCGGATTGCAACCGTTTATATATTATATTATTCATATTCATATATTTTTTACTGCCTATTTAGGGCCTATATATATTCAGTAAATTAAAATTATATCAACAATTAGCTCCCATTACTCCAGCCCCCTCCTCCCCCCCCCCCCACACACAAATTTCAATATTTTGATTTTATTTCAGGGTTTTGTGATTCACATATTAATCTGTGAAGAAATTAAATTATTTCATTTAAATTTACAGTGACTTGTGATGCCGATTTGTTTGAGGCAACGCCACAGTCCAACTTTTTGATGATCGAATCGGCTTATTAAGGTGAAGTAACAAAAGATGAATGTTTTTAATTACCATATCTAATAATTCTAATGAGGAAGTCTAAAATCACCTAGTTTTCCAGAGATCTAATTTCTTTGTTTCAAATTAGGCCTCTCTGTGCGCAATATATACAAACACAAATATACAAATATGTAATAGTTTTATGATCTGAACTTGTCTCAGGCATTGGCAATGATGAATTCTTTGGGCCTTGTTAGATGATATCAAGATATATGATTTTGCAGACTAAGTTTACCTTGGATAAAAATTCAGCGATACTGTATACGGAATATGTAAATTAGTTCAATGGCTATAACAAAAACAAAATGTGCTTGTTAAAGTTTGAGGCCATGATTTCCCATTGTACATGTATAAACAGAATCAAGCTGATCCAATTACTTTTTTAAGATCACATCAACTAAGAATGGTAGTTTTGCTGTGTGGAAAATGATACATGTACTACATTTTGATACCTACATCATATACTGAACTGTTTCTCGTGTAATAAACTTTCATTTCATTCTACACATCATATCGCCATGTGCAATATGAAAGGTATTTTATAAACATTATGTCATTAGCGCAAACAAATCAAAATTGAACCTGTCCTTTAATACACAAATCATGTGTACTCTTGCTCTCATGTTGCAGAACCTAAAACCACCATTGAGTTTGGAGGGAAAGTTCAAACCTGAACACTGGCTGTCATATATGTGGAGGAATTGAAAGTAAGATACATTCTAATTTTAATTAGCAATTGCTTAAGATGAGTTTGTTATTTATTCAGTGGGTGGCACTGAACAAACACATCAAAAAATGGTTTTCTAAAAACAAAACAAAAACTTTGTTTTTACATGTAGATATTAAATCTGGAAAGATCTGTAAGCGTATTCTAGAATTTTGATGTGTTTCTAGAAATAAATATATTTTCTTGTATTTCATAAGACATAAGTGGACAAATACGTAGTCTTTAATATCTAACTAATTACCCCAAAGTTATTTACGCTGCTAGCTTTCAGATTTAACTTCAATATTTAATGTATTAGAATCATTAATTCTGATTTTTTAAAAATATTCTAGGACATTAAATGTCATTTTCTTATTGCAAGAAAAATAATCGGTTCATGGGGTAAACATCTTTAAAATTTATGAGTTAAATTTTCTCACCCCATGGACAGATTATCTTTCACAAAACAAGAAAATGACAGTTTCAGTCCCAAAATATGTTGAAGAATTCAATGTAGAAGATCAATATGTAAGCTATCATCACAAGCAAAATTTGGGTAATTTATCTTGGATAGCAAAAAAATCAATTATCATTTATGTAGCATGTTTGTAAAAAAAATGGTTTTACATCCATATTAATTAACATTCATCACTCATTTCACCACAGCCTTCCAAGTTTGGTTGAACTATTTACAATTTCTCGGGGAATACATGTATCTCACAAGTTGGTAAAAATAATCTGTTTTCCTTGGTATGTAATACTAGTATACTAGTTATGTGCTAAAAATAATTATATCTTATTCAGTGCATAGTTAGTATTGTTTAAGCTTACATATTGCTGAGGAACAAACAAGTTCACCTATACATGGCCAAATAGAATGTAAGTGATCAAATTGTCTTCATATGGTGACTTTAGGGTTCTTTGGACTCAATGGACTGTCAGATTATATGTACCTTGAACCCTTCAGACATGTCAGATGAATTTGTAATTGTATACATTGAGAAACGGTAGCTAGGGTTCACTACAACTTATATGGACAATTGTGAAGTAGACATTTAGATGACGTCAGTGAAAAAATAGCTCTTTAAAAGGTAGAAGTAAGTATAATTGCTATGTTGATGTGATTCTATGGGTTAGTTAAGATTTTTCAGATATATAAGTGAAGAGAAACAGAAATAAAAGAAGACATTTTGAAAATGCAGACCCATGCTCTCTTCAATGTGGACTGGACATATTAACTCTTACATTATGATTTTTCGAGAAATAACAGAGTACTGAATGATACAGGCCTTCATATATGGAATAATACAGGGAACAACACATAGAAAATATTAAAATAACTGAATCTTTAATATCTGAACTGAGAGGAGTATAACATAGACTGATTGTGAATCAGACGGAATTGATCCATGAACTGGCTTCCAATGAATGTGGAGTCACATGTTTTTCTCTGCAGTACCATGAACACTGTTATAAATAGACTTTGAAATGTGGGATAGGGAGTACCGGTATGCCATTTGACAGAATATTCTTTAATTTTAGGTGTGTAGCAATCCATTGCCTCCAAATGCTTTTAAACCGAACCTTGAAAGACTAAAAGGACTTAAATATTAGGCCAAAAAAATGTGATGCCATGTAATACAACATCCTGCGTTTTTTTTCTCTCTAAATTATTTTCTTCAGCTTTTTTTCCAAATCCACCATTTGTTATGCTGGAACTGATTTCAATAGACAGAATAAAAATTATATGACATGCAAGTGCTTCCCAGTTATTTATAGGACCTACAGTCATTCAAAATGAATTTTAGGTTTCCTGTAACCCTACGAACTCATATTTTTGTGATAAATATAAATCAGCATCACTGTTGTTGCACTTTCTCTTCCACAAGACTGAGGTCAATAAATCCTTTCAGTAATAATCATCTACACATGTCCAGTTCCATATCAGTTGTAAAACCACTCTAGCGCTAGGTGCACCCACTTCAATTATGCATCAAAGCGAAGAAGCCAAGGGACATCTCTTTTGAGATTTGATTTGACTGGGTTCGCGCAGATGGTAGTAAATATAATTTTGAAATTGACAAGTTGGAAATCATCTGCATGAATGCAGTCCAATCAAACCTCGACAGAGATTTGCCTGGGTGTGTTTGTCTCGGTATATGAGAACAGTGGTAACATCATTCACTATACGCCGACATCAAATATATCTTCTCTTCAGTGCGCCTGGTGTTCATTTTTCGCACACTGATTTAAATTGTTAATTTCTGTGAGATGCGTCTAGGAAATTTCGTCCGGTGTGCTCAGGAGCAAATAAGCCACAGATGCATCTTTGCTGAAGCCTCGTACTGGTGTTAGTTTTAAGAAGGTCCACGTGAATATCTAGCGATATTCAACCGGACATGTGCGGATAGATGGAAGCTTTTATAAGAGATATTCTTACTCTTAAATTTGCAATCAACGAATAACTGGCCATTACTAAAGGTGAAATCCGCTTGTCTTATGTATTTTGTTCCCAGGCTTTATTGGTATTGTTCGCATTTGATAAAAACATTATGTTCGGTAATGAGTGAGTGAGTGAAGTGAGTCGATCCTAATCCTTCCGTCGGCAAAATAAGGAGAACCATTGACATTAGAACCTTGATTTTTGGCATGAAGGTGCATTAGCGGACTGGTGATTCTGACTTGGGCTGTGCCCATCTTAATTTAAGCAGGATTTCAACTTTGGGTGGGGGGGGGGGGGGGTTTCAAGAGTTCAGTTCGCGTCGGGAGTCCTAATTCCTTCCGTACTTCGTAGGTCCTGTGACGTTTAGTCACACTGCCATGTGATGCATGCAAATACTGCAATTATGGCTTCCCGAAACCGTATGATTAACTTTCAGCCAGTATAGCATGTATAGTCGGCAATGTTTTCCATAGAGTTGCTTTCTGAATGCTATTAAGCTTCTTTATGAAACCTTGAAAACGAGAACAAAAGTTGGGATTGTTTTTTTTTTCAAGCAAACAGTTTGTCTCCAGGTAAAGAAACGTATAATCGCGTTTGCATTCTGCAAGATGTAATCGGCGATCCAACGGCTACATTTGACAGTACCGGTATGTATTTCAATCTACGCAGTTTCGGTTGCATACGCTCACTTCTGTATTTAACAGTTAAGTTATTTCGTATATCTGAGAAGAAACTGACCTCAGAGATGAGGCAATAATAACCATTTAAGGATAACCATAACCATAAAAAAGGATAATATGGGAATAGAACCGAAAATGCTTTCTGTTGACGAATTGCAACGGCTGGCAAATTGATCACTTGATTTGGAAGATTCGCCAAATCTATATCCGATTTTAATTCTGGTATTTCTTCTATCTTGAGGAGATGCTCATTTCGGAAATATTTAGTTTGATGCAGATTTCCTCTTATTTCATGGCGAACACATTACTGGAAAAGATACCGTGTCGATTCACCGGCGGGGAATTTTCCGTGAGATGCCGACACGTAGATTTGGTCACGTTCAGTGAAAGTTCAGCAATTAATTTTAAATCTAAATACATTCCCCATGTTTCTTGTATTATAGGATCATGAATGTAGCATAGGATCGTGAATATAACACTTCTGCAGAACATAAAAAATCGAGATAATGGTCAAAAACTCAGATTGACTTTCCATGCCTTGTTGGCACACGTTACTCGAATGAACATGTTCCAGACATTGTAGAAAAACATATATTAAAAATATGATAAAACGAATATTTTTATGAGCCTAGAAGTCGAATCAATTCCTTTTTTTAATTTTGTAACCCCATTTGTTTAACCACAGTAATGTCACATTATTATGACCATGTATTTGTCGGTAGTATATCCGTGATCATAATACATTATACTAATAGTACATCTTTTAGATTTTTAAATGGAGATAGCCCTTAAATTCTACAGCAGACCAAATATCTCGTGCCTTTTCATTCCCGAATATCTTTCCGAATACAGTGGAATTCATTTCATGTTTTTCTCGTAAGGCTCGCACGTGTGTTATAACATTTACGGATCAACGTCACGAGAGGCATTATGAGATATGACGTCGCCGCCAAGGCGAAGGTCACAGGACCCGGGGCCAGTCTCTATGTATCCCAACGTTATTAATAGAGACGGGTATCCAGTCTAGCCTACACCCGGATACTATTACATCCGGGTACATGTCGCTGACGTCCGCGCCTACATCCGGGTACTTGACGTCCGCGCCTGCATCTGGGTACTTCTATGAAGGTGTATAAAAGTCGGAATTTTGACGGCATTGCTTCAATCTACGGCCTGCATGCCTGCTTCAACCTCACCGGGGTTTTCTGCCTGCCCCACCGCGATTTTCTGCCTGCCTGACCAGCACCCAACCCCTTACACGTACGTAATACTATATCCCCCCCCCTCCACATTTCTGTTTTTACTCTGTTTTATCACTTTTCATCCTCATATTGAGGATATATATTGTGTTATATATAGTACATGCGCTTCAAAAAATTTTTTATATAGGGTGAATATCTAGCTATAGGAAAGGTACAAAAGGTACACTGATCATGTAGAATTCGCTGGCCTCTTGAAGTGCCATCACGGTGGAGCTCTGGAATCGCAGATCGGTCTTGAAAATCTGGGCCATTTCTCGGACCAGGCCTTGAAAATGGAGCTTGCGAATCAGAAGTGTGCATCACATAACGGCTGATTTCACGCAGGGCGACTGTTCCAGGCTTGTATTTGTGCAATCTTAATAAATTAAAATCCTATATGCTTCTCTATCGTATGTCCTGTAGCGACCATACGATAGAGAAGCATATAGGATTTTAATTTATTAAGATTGGTATCTGTGGGGCTTTTTCACACCTCCGGTCACTGGGGCACTCTTTCGGTCTGTATTGGGGGCCAGCTGTGGAGTTCATTTGGCATTTTCTTAACCTGTGCCATGTTTGACAATGAGTGTGGTACAGTATTAGCTATGGTTGTATTTTTATAGTATGCGCGCGGACGTGATACAAAAATTTACCTGTGGCACACGCTATATCGTCATGTCGACGATATAGCGTGTGCTAGAACAAAATCTATAGATCGCTCAGAAAGACTATGTCAGTTGTGCACCTTAAAAACAGTAGAAAACGAACAGCATTTTCTGTGCTCATGCCCAGCACTGTTCACCACTCGAGAAATCTTTTTCAGTAATCTATCGGCGAAAAATCCAGCATTTACACTCATGAGTGGCCTAGAAAAAAACCTTATATATTCTCTCTTGTCCAGTAAATGTATCAGTACTTGTAGGAAAATACATCCACCGCATGCCGGATAAAAGGTCCAAGCTGATGTCCAGATCCCTTGCCAAATAATTGCACACAATATTAGTGATACTGCTCGTTCCCATTCAATTATACTCTGCTTGTCTTATCGATCCTACAGTTATATTTAGATAGATTGTCTTAATGTTTGTTAAGTTTGTTTACTTTTGGTTATTTGTCTTGTATATTCATGTTGGGAGTTATCTCCCCTTGATCGTTGTACTCCTAAATTGACAAGCTCTACCAGGCATCCATTACGTTCTGCTTCGCGCCTCTCCGTGTAAATGCAGCGTAGCGCAAAGCACCCTGGGAGAGGATGCTACATTGATCGCAATAAATCGTATCGTATCGTTATCGTAATTCTAAGCAGACTCAATTTTCCATACACGAGAGTTGATGTCTAAAACAAATTTAAACTTCAATTTTGGTAAGTTTTGGTGTTTCGCTGAAAAATTCACAGGGCTAACGGCTGGATTTTTTTCATTTTTCCGGTTTCCAAGGCCGAATGGTACTGGCGTCATAATGTCAAAGGCTGGGTAATTTTCAAATAAATTCGCTTACGCCTGTAAAACACTTTAGGATTCCCCCTGACAACGTTCTAGTGTCACCCTGAAAAATTCAGGAGGTTTATGGATGGGGAAGTGGGATCTTTACCTTCCAAACTCTCTACTGTGAAAACAGCCATTGACGCCCATAGCTGTACGTTTCCACCGCGGTGGAAATTACATTGCAAAGCTTATTTATCAGGCTAAATCTAAAAATATGATATGCCACGCCCACAACTGCACTACTCTTTACTGTTGCTATAAACAGCACTGGATCACTGGTCCATTCAGATTTTAGTGCATAATACTGCTCAAATAATGCCAACAGAAAACTCAATTTAAATATTTGTTTGTATTGAGAAAATTGTTTGTAAAATTACAAGAATTTCAAAGAGAAAAGAGCAGAGATAATGTCTGTCGGTCCTGGAAATCAGATTAGCAATAAATCGACATCTCCGTGACCGTGAACGAGATTTTGACATCAGGTTTTTGAATAATTAGTGTAGTGTTTATTTATTTTTTCCTACTCAAATTATTGGGGGGGCTTCAGCCCCCGTAGCCCCTTCCCCCGCTCCGCCGTGCCTGTTAGATACTCCGGCGGTAACTGTATCATATTATTATTGACTCCGGCGGTAATCAGATCTCACTCCGCCGTATGTTGTATCACCACTTCCACACAGGTCATATTCAGGAGTCTCAAAATCATCGAAATTCTTCTTTTCACATATAAATATTATCTTGCCATTAAAAGGCAACCTCGTTCTACACAACGATCGTAGGTATATTCTTGATTAATTAGATAAAATGCATATTTGATGTAGTTTTTCTAAGAAAGGTTTCTAGATTCGGCTTCTAATGGATGTAATTGTCTATTTAGAATTATCCCGTTCTCAAAAACACGTCAGCTAGTTAAATAAACGTACCATCTAACGACTGAGACAATGTGATATTGTTGATAGGGTATGGTTCTGACATATCAACGTAAAAATCAACAAGTTGTCCTACCATTTTTCACGCCCTTCCCTCCGGCGGAAGTTCACCCTCCGGCGGAAGTTGGAGCAGCCGTTTGGTATGCAGGGTGTGACCAAGCGCATCTCGGACGTGTCATTCTCAAGGACCCGAAAGACCTGCGAACAGAACCCGGGGGACCATTCCTACATTGTCCCAGATTGTGTGGAGTGCCCGGGGGACTTGTCGTAAACCGGAAGTAATAACAGCCGCCTTCTCTGTGATTTTGCTCACAGAGGACTGTATTACTGATAGATAATCCGCTCGCATAGGGTGTACTTCAGAGATTCTTCCTTTCGGAAAGGAATAATCTTCAACCCAATCACCTGTATGTATATATTTTCTGTCGGTATCTTAACGTTCGAATGGTCCACGAATCCGCCCCTAGTATAGTTCAATTCCACCGAAACAACTGATGTATGATGTATGTACCGGAAGATCTTGTGGGGGACGGGAAAAGTGATATCCCAGTGTTCCCGCCTCACACCCAGCCGGTATGGCCCTAAATACCACTTGTGCTGCTTGGATTCCACTTGCCCCACTTCTTCCTACCTCAGTCCGCTAACTTGGGATCGTCCGCAGTTTGTGGGGGGATTGTTTGCCTTGTCCCTGTGTACCCTTAACAGCCTTGGTTCGACTAGGACTTTTCTGGGGGAGGACCGGCAGCCGAAGCTGCCGACCTCTTACCCGAAGCACCGGAAGCAACCGATCTGTCGTGCTCTATCCTGACAAATCTTGTCCGAATTTGACCACTTCATCACCAAACAGTAAAGAAGACGCTGTGGAGCAGATGTCTCTAATAGTCGTCTCTTTACTCTTGCAAAAGAGGAATTAGACCATTCTCCTCAAATACACGAGCATTGAAGAAATGTAACCGCTATGTACTAACAAAACTTCAACTGCACCGGAATCTTCTGGTAGTCAAGAACGAGGTTAATATCCTCTTGTAGCTTTTCTTTGCGTTGGTGTTTGTCAACAAAAAGAAACCATCCTTGATTGCTTTAAGGAATCAGTCCAGATGGTCGTAAATGGAACATTAGGGTTAGTTAGTTAGTTCGTTCCGGTTTAGTGCGAGCCGGACACATACACCGGACACGCAGACCGGAAGCTAAACGGCGAATCATAATTTGCCCTA
The DNA here is from genome assembly GCA_036873755.1 of Hanleya hanleyi. Lineage (NCBI taxonomy): Eukaryota > Metazoa > Mollusca > Polyplacophora > Lepidopleurida > Hanleyidae > Hanleya > Hanleya hanleyi. The sequence goes on from JAVTVY010006350.1 coordinate 27,337, forward strand.
TTCACCGGCTTCGTCACCAAGAAGCTCACAGAAAAACTTGCAGGTCGGAAGTGGGCTCTAGGATGCAACCTGACTGCCGGTTCTTCCAGGTTCTGCTAAAGTTCTGTGGAATATCGCATACAGAATGAATAACCTGGTTTGACTCTCCCGTTTCAGTCTCGATACCTCTCGTATGTCGGGTCGGACGTGGAATACTGGGAATCAAGTCATAGCGGTCGAAAATTAAATTGTAATAATTGTGTGCCTCTGGATCAACATTGGTAGGTTCGTGAAATTCAGAATCACTGTATTGAATTCTATCCACTCCAATATCCTCCCGGGCTTCCTGCAAGTGGCGACTCTTGGAAGGAATACACCCCCTCAAAGTAGTTTCCGGTGGAGTAGGCTGGTTATTCGAAATCGGAAGCGGTACAGTACCGACCGGTAATCAATTGATCATAGCCTCTCCTAGAATCCTCCTTTCCTCCTGCTGCTGTCCGACTCCCGCAAGGAAACCAGCCAGGATCGGATCAGATACTTGCGGGTTAGCCGGAAGCAAGGCCTGACGGGGTTGTTCGTTGACCTTTGGCTTGGCTATGTGCACCGCCAATGTAGAGGTCGGTGAACTGGCATTCGTGGTCTGAAACCGGAAGCACGGACAAGAGGGAGTATTACCTGCAGAAGACCCGGTCCAGCCGGGTACGCCAAAGGTAGTTGATACTTGTGCCAAACCGTGCAAGCGCTGGTACATTCTCACGACCGGATGCAGATAGACTTGGTCTAGTTGCAAAGATTCTGAATAATGCGTTGCAGGGTTAAACGTAGGTCTGGGGATATTATAAATACCAGTATACATACTCGCCTGATGTTATGGCAACCTCAATCTCTGGTGGCTCAGGAGGGTCGTAGTCACAGTTTGGTAGGATGGCCACAACTGGTAGCTCGTAGAGTGTTAGACTGCCCGTAGGTCTGAGGATATTATAAATACCAGTATACATACTCGCCTGATGTTGTGGCAACCTCAGTCTCTGGTGGCTCAGGAGGCTCATAGTCACAGTTTGGTAGAATGGCCACAACTGGTAGCTCGTAGAGTGTTAGGCTGTCCGTAGGTCCCCGTGTTAAATTTTGTGGATAGGGACCGTCCGGAACATCCAGGCCTCAGCCAGGTTTAGGAAAGCATTCCGGCAAGCTCGGGTCCAAATGAAATTTCGCCGCAGATATGCCTCCGGAGATTTATGTGGGCGTTCAAATTCTTAAGTTATCTCGGCTGTGAGACCAGGGGTAACTGGCTCTTCGACATCGAGCCTGGACTCGTTAGCGATTTCCCGTCTTCATCTGCAGGCATCTTCGTCATGAGAAGTTCGACCTCAACTGTTGTAGTATTGCCGGCATGGAGGCTAAGAATGTCCGGTGGCTAAAAGTGTCCAGCCCCTATCTTCTAACCCAGCTAGGACACTTTTCTCCACATCGGGGACAAAAGTCCGCCCTTGTTTGCAATAGAAAAGTACATGAAAAGGGGCACTAATCACCGGGACATTCTTATCCATCACACCGGTTTCCGCATCTTCGAAAGTGCCTTCGACCAGTACCATCTTGGTCAGTTTCTCACCTGATTTGACTGTATCTGAAATCGGAGAAACTGGGTCGGGGATAGAGGTTTTTCATCTTTATTCACGTCAACACCTACCATAGACCCCCCTCCCTATGGCTGCCGTCTGGGCAGGCCTCATTCTATCCTCGTTCACAGTTCAACAGGGAGACGGAGCTACACAATTCTCTAGCCTAGCGAAACCTTGCGATATCTGTACGTTTTCTGCGCAGGCCAGTGGCCCGTTTAGAAAGGCTCGAAATGTTTCAGGGGGCCATTGGATGCACCGCTCACATGCACTGTTTCGTCAAACCACAAGAGATACAAGACATTCGAGAGGTCATATATTGCTTGAATAATGTAAAGAATACTTCCCAAAGGACTTCTGGAAGCAAATCAGACGTTTTAAGGTAATCCAACACAGTCGAAAAAACTTTTCACGGAGCTGAACAGTATAAACAACTTGTAATCAAGGGCGAAAAAACGAGAACGATGTGTTGGCGTGAACTCTCGCTGCGTGACTTGCAGGGCGAGATATGTGGGAAGAATTCATCTTTGCCTTCGGTTGGTGATTCAGTGTAAACACAGGATGCAATAAGTTCTTGAAGTCAGTTAAGTTTTCAGCGCAAAAAAAGCTGGGGATTCGTGTTGCGTATGTTTACAATTCAAGTATACCCTTGTCCGTGTAACAGATGCATGGACTCCTAGCAGAAGCTGGCACTTGATGTTGCATCTAATATAATAGCTCTTGCCGTTAGATGTATTCTCGGCTGCTCTTGTCCAGTCAGAAGCCGCCATTTAGTGTTGCATCAGACTGATAGCCTGATGGACGTAGACGTGGGGTCGCCATTCATTTCAAGTGGTGTTGCCATTGTCAAACTTTGGCCATCCTCAGTCTTGTCCGTTAGACGTATCCCTAATTGTCTTCGGGCAGGCCAGGAGACTGTAATGGCAACATGTCCTGGAACAGCTGTTTGCGCATTTTGATCGCATTTTGTAGGCCCTCGACGGGTGGTAGTCCCATATCCACTTACAGGAGTCTTCATGATAAACTATCAGCAAGCAAGCTGTGTGTATTATCTCTATAAATTAAACCACAAATGCACCTGAATCTCTATAAATTAAGCCACAAATGCACCCAGATCTCTATAAATTGAGCCACAAATGCACCCAGATCTCTATAAATTAAGCCACAAATGCACCCAGATCTCTATAAATTAAGCCACAAATGCACCCAGATCTCTATAAATTAAGCCACAAACTTGACAAAGGCACCCAGATCTCTATAAATTAAACCCCACAGGCACCCGAATCTTCACAGCCGATGGGTTTGGCAATTCCCCAGATCTTCGAATGATAGTGCTCCACGGACCGTTCGCCTTCTTCATATCATGCATATTCATTATGTGGCAATTGCACGTCACCATATCATACATATTCATTAGGTGACAATTTTACCTCCTAAACAAGAGAGCTCGCCACATACGCACTTTCCATTCCGCAGAGGCTTGATCAATTTGTATCGATGAGATAAAGATCAAGAATGTTTTTATCGTACACATGATTAATATGATGAACATGCAGGAGCTAAAAACATATTTGGCCTCTTTTTGAGGATCATCTTCTGAAATCACGGTTGCAGTATTTTCCAGCACAAAGGAAAGAATATACCGTATTCATAAAATCCGAACGTTGCCAATAAACGGTACATGTAACTTTAACCATATTATGAACGTCCTCAGATATAACCTCTTAATTTCTTGAGGATCCTTTTTATCTCGGTCAGGCTAAATATCTCTGATAGACCTTGCAGATATAAGGTATTAATCCATTAACTTCTGGTATACTCGCAGTATATATCTGGCCTACAGGATATTGGATGGTAGATGTCTACGTATATAGTTTCTTGTTTTTATGTCATTGAGGTCAGGGTATGGCAGGAAATTAATGAAAGCATCCAAGGCTGCTAAAAAACAGGGAAGGAATTGGTCCTGTTCAATATATTTCTGATGTGTCTCTCGTTGCATACGTGATGTGAATTTGTGAAGCTTAGCTCTAATTATTGAAGAGTCTTCAGCAATACTGTAAAGAAAGTCTAGGCAAATGAGAGTTGCATATGTGGTACCAGTGGACGATGGAAACAAGTTTGTTGAGGCGTTCAACTGTTATCACAATTGTTTGACAACCCAATGAAATTACCTTTCCCCGATAAAGAACACAACACCGAAGATTAAAAATTGTATATTATCTGAACTAAACAAGATAACATTTTGGTAGTAACCCTACAATATTGCAGAGGTCGGTGTCCGCATCATAGTGAACATTGTTGCCCAGGAAGCAGATCGGCTTTCATTCATGGTTTATGTATTCATGCACACAGCAACCTGCAACCAAAGCTCAATGACATTGTTATTGTAGACATGTACAAGAATGAAGTCACTGAATCTGATTCATATTCATAATTTATTTGTGTGGCAATTGACAACCAGAAAATAATATAAGTAGCCTATAGGTCTTCTTCAAGATTACACGTATGCCTACCGGGTCCGTGTAACCTTGCACAATTCAATTTTCGTTTTTTGTTTTTGTGTTCTCAAAATCAAAAATTGAAAATTAACCGTCAATTTTCAATTTTCGTTTTTTGTTTTTGTGTTCTCAAAATCAAAAATTGAAATTTGACCGTCAATTTTCAATTTTCGTTTTTTGTTTTTGGTTTCTCAAAATCAAAAATTGAAAATTGACCGTCAATTTTCAATTTTCGTTTTTCGTTTCACTTGTCCCAAAAATGAAAATCAAATAATGAAAATTGCCTCGACTTGTCCGTTTTTCGTTTTTTGATTTTAACTTTGACTCGTCAATGTTAACTGCGCACGCGCAAGACTTATGATGTCACTTTCGGTTCGCGGAGTAGTATGGAAAGCGCAAATCGGATTGTTTAGGCAGGTGTGGAGCATAATATGGAAAAACAGTAGGGGGCGAGATGTGGGAGTTTCACTACACTATAGATCCCTGGAGCCAGGCATTCGAGCTAGAATATAATGGGCCAACTGCGCATAAGCGAGTAGGCAATCGTGCAGCAGGTGTGAAGCATTATATGGAGAACAACGGGGTTGATAGACATGGGAGTTTCATTAAAGTAGGGTAGTATAATAAATACGTGGGTACCCTAATCACATCTTCATTTTATCTAGCCAATTTCTACGTTCCCACTTCGAACTTCCCTTGATATATCTGGACCCCTTCAATGTTCAAATAACTTATAAATAGACACGAGACGTCACTGACCTCGAAAACATTTGAAATTCGAAATGGGTCGCACAAGAGCGTTATTGATTGGCTGACCTAATTAGTGGGCATCTTATTAGGAGGAAAGACGCCGCTAATAGAGGATGATGTCACTCAACGTGACTTCATTCGCAATCGATGTACGCTCTGATTGGTTCTTCTGTCGTTAGTAGGTGAAATTTACACCTCGGATTTTGAACACTGAAGGGGTCAGATGAATCAAGGCAGGTTCGAAGTGGGAACGTAGAAATTGGCTCGATAAAATGAAGATGCCTAATCATAACCCCCAAGGAAACTTCCCACGTCGATGCGTTGAAGCGTTTGACACCCACACTTGCGTTGAAGCGTTTTTGACGCTGAACGTTGACGAGCATCTGAACGCTCCAACGATCCAGGTCCCAAAAATAGAGAATGAAGATTGGACCTGAAGCGTTGAAGCATTCAGACGTCTGACATCAAACGTGGCGATTGTGTGCTTGTTTGAAATGGTGGTTTACGGGCCGCATACTTACTCTTATTGGTATTAAATCTGTGTTGGTATCTTTATAAATACTATATTTCAAATAAATAGCAAATAGCGGTTGTCTGCATGAATGCTGTTCGCTTTTGTAGCGCTCTAAACATCTATTTTTAGAAATGAGAAAATCTAAGACTGCGTTCTGATTGGTTCAAGCCTCAAGGCCAATAACCATTGAGAACAGCGGGATGCCACATATCCAGACCTGTCTGGTGCATCTTCACAAGTCCAGGTAAATCGTGAATCCCCGCACATAGACTGCAGTACTCTCTGTTAATTCAAGATATAAACAGACAGTGATAGTGTACTGTTCCAGCTGTCTCCCCTTCAGAGATTGGTCATTCGACTCCGCCATTTCAAACTAAGACGAGCATTTTCATTGGATCACTATTTATAGGAGCCACCCCAATCTTCATACACAACCACGTGACTGTCTCAGTTGACCGATGACATAGCGCGGCATCGTTTTCGATTTCAAAATCTGGCGTATAACTGGGAAAATGTTGTTGTTGCTGCATCAGCCTATCATTGGCCCTCCGTAGAAGGGTCCAATACTATAGGCTATCCCCGCACAGGGTTTACTTGGACATTTTTGGTGATTCGAGTGAGTTCTTGAGTCGTTGCCTCAATCTCGAACATTTCATCCCCGAGGTTATTTTGAATTAGCATGTCGGTATCCCAAGCCGGCGGTTTTTGCCTTGACTCTCGATGTCGATTTCAGCCTGACATCAAAGTTATGCCAGCGATGTCACATCTCAAACCGTCCAGCTAGTGGATTGGAGTAATGAGCTAGCTGAACCTGTTGAATAATTGGTTTGATTTAGAGGATACCCCTTGATCTTTTTTTTATCCAGAACTATCGTGTGCAACCATGCAACCAAGGCAATGTATAGATACCCTAACAAATCGATCAATACACTGGCTCCCGAGGATGGCCTGGTGGGCCACATGCCTCTCACGCTCCACACCTCTCATACGACACGATTTGCGTTTTCTATTCTACTCGTCGTACCGGAAGTGACATGATAACCCGTCCACATGAGAACTTAACATAGATACGTCAAAGTTAAAATCCAAAAACGAAAAACGGACAAGTCGAGGCAATTTTCAATATTTGATTTTCATTTTTGCGTGAAGCAAAACGAAAAACGAAAATTGAAAATTGACTGTCAAATATCAATTTTCGTTTTTTGTTTTTGTAATCCCAGAATCAAAAATTGAAAATTGACGGTCAAATTTCAATTTTTGATTTTCAGAACACAAAAACAAAAAACGAAAATTGAAAATTGACGGTCAATTTTCAATTTTTGATTTTGAGAAACCAAAAACAAAAAACGAAAATTGAAAATTGACGGTCAAATTTCAATTTTTGATTTTGAGAACACAAAAACAAAAAACGAAAATTGAAAATTGACGGTCAATTTTCAATTTTTGATTTTGAGAACACAAAAACAAAAAACGAAAATTGAATTGTGCAAGGTTACACGGACCCTACCGGTACATCGAATAATTATTTTAAAATCCATTCAGCAATTGCACACAGAAAAAATACCCTTACGTTACTAAAAAATTCAATCACAGACACAGAAAACCATTATTAACATCAAAAAATAAATTTACCTCCACTGTCTGGCCCGAACGGAAAATTATTTTGTCAACTTCAACAGGTCAGAGCAAAGCACTAAGTGGGGTATATATCCAATCTAATTAAAATTAAATCCTGACGGCTTCCCCATTTGGATATGTCGCTGTTGGGATCTAACCGGCTTGCAGTAAGGCGCGTGTTGACCGATCCCGAGAGGTTTTCATAGTGCTTTGAAGGGAACGTAATGACAAGTGCTTTCTGGTTGGCTCAGCCGAAGCACACGCCAAGCTGTGGGGGAATCTTCTGATGTTGCCGCCCACCCGCCAGGTTGGCTCCATAATGCGGGGTAGAATTATGGACTCGTCCTTGACGTAACCTTGAGTCCATGAACCTATCCCCCCTGCCCGACTCAAGTAAAGTAGTTAAAATGCGGTTGTGATGTCATAAGACTATTAAATATTCATGAGCTGGGCGCTCCGAACACAAAATTCAATTGAAATCAGTAAGATCCTACATAGCGACATATACGATTGGGGAGCATTGATAGGATATTAATTTATTAAGATTGGGTATATATCCCACCTAAGATATTAAATCAAAGTTTGGATATTGAAATATATCCTAATTGGGATATTTTCACCGATTTTCATACTAAACGGCAATGTCGGATTTCGGCATCAAAACTACCAAAAACAAGATAGAATCTACTTCACAAAACTGACAATACGATTGTATAATTTTGCTGACCTTTTCTCGTCGACATTATTATCTGTGCAATTGCAATTACGTGCAATACTTTTTGATGCTGTTGTTGCAGTATACTTCCCATCAATAACCACTGTTGTATGTCTTTAAACGAACAGAAGAACTACTAGCACAATATGCCAGCTTGAACATATGGAAGTATGAAAAAAATATTCAAATTGCGATATTTTATCCCAATTGGGATATATATCCCAGTTAGTCCTTTCCCTGACCTGTTCAACGAGCTGTCATTACGGCTATGGTAAGAATCAAGAACATTACTTTTGCTGGATGACAAATGATGCAGGACGATAAGATCAGTCAATTTGAAAATTGCAGTAAAAAGGATGCTTTCGCTTGATGAAATAAATCAAGTTTTCCTTGCAAGAAATGTTTTCAAACTTAGCACACAAAACGGCGGCTTTCAGTCATGCCATGTGCATGCTTTCAGTCACGCAGTAGCGCGGAAACTTGCAACATTCATTTATTTGATAATATTAACACGTGTGCGCCGGGAAACAAGTAATGAATTCAGTGACGGGTATAAAACGTTTTACACACCTCGATCTGTCCGAATGTCACACTCGCACAGTGTCAAAACTCTCCAGTCGACTGATGGAACGAAAACGAAACTGCCTCCTCGTCTCTCCTTTTCAAACTCTCTCACCGGGACTGCACTATAATTTTGGCAGTGCGGTTCAGCCGATCTTAAAACATGACGTCTTTTCGTAAATTCGGTGTATTTCATTGGCTATCAGAACCGAAGATGAAGTGGGCATATTCCGTGACTACGACCTGTGCCATACTGACCAGTTTACAGACAAAACACAATCTTTCGAAGAAAATCTGTCATATTTCAGCAGAAGTGTTGTCCAGGAAACGCATTCGACATATTCTTCAATATCTGCACCTAGAAACGGCTCGTCGTGAGATTAATTCAGAGAAATTATTCGAAACTAGGTCGAACTACTTCATAGCGCATTCAATAAACGGAGTGACGCGGAACTTTCAGTCATTCTCTCATTTTGCGCAGGGGTGTTGTAATGAAAACCATACCGCTTGGATAGATCGCACCTCTGAAATTACCCATAAGCCAGTTCACCTAGCATGGCAAGAAACAGGGAATTTTCCCTGTTTAAAAACTGTCGTAACTCAGCTTGACATCATTAGTATAATAAAAATGAGTATTTATTAATTCACATACCGTAGTTTATTTATTGAAAAAATAGCCTACGTAGATCCCTACCGTCCAGTATCCCACAGGCCTACAGGCAACTGACTGGGGCGAAAATAATCCCTTTCATTCTAGGTTTGCAGGAGAGGAATAGTTTTGCCGAAGTCGAATTGGTAGAATAGCAATAGATTACTCACAGACCGAGGAGTATATTTATGTTGTCAATTTGGACAGTAGGCCCATGATATATGTCCGCCAAGGCATGTACTTTTATTAAATTTTGTTGTGGAGATATCAAGAAAATTAAGTTTTGCGGGTTGAAGCATTGGAAGTTGGGGCAAAACGGAAATACGGGGCGAAATGGATTAATTGTAAGGAATTTCCAATAATTATATTCTATGGTTATAATTAGTGGAATCATTATCTTAAATCTCGCATACCAAAATATGTTTTTAATTTTGAGAAGACGGCAACAGTGAAAAAATTAAGACAAACAAATAAAATCAGTGTCAGCGGAAAACATTGTTAGTAGGCTGACAACAAATGTTTTTCCAATGGCTGCCACACCAATATTTAGATAAAATAAAAAAATAGTGCAACATTCCATTTTCATTTCTGACCTAAAATTTGAGAATATGCTAATCGGAGCAAAATGGAACCATCCCTAGAGGGGCATAATGGAACGGAGTTCCGTTTTACTCCTTATGGCCGATCCCAAGGTCAAATTCATACCAAATGCTTGTGCATGTGCATTGATGAAGTAAAGTTTTTTCAGTTTTCGGGGGCCAAAGAATACAAATTGTTTCGTCAAATTGTATCATATATATTGGCTATATATTGCCCATTAATCGGCTAAAAGATAGAAAATAATAACTGCTTTGAAATATTCGAACTCAAGAGATATAAGTAACAAAATATGGCTGATTTGGACTTTTAAAATGACTTTAGGACGCCATATTCAACAGTTTTTCATTTTCGGCCGACTTTTCCACCCTTGGCAAATATATATATGCACCTAGCCTATCCATCGTACCCACAACAGTCGGATGTTTTGCTTACAATATCGTATGGTTAACATTATGTTTCCTATTGGGGAGAACATGGCGTTCTGTTTTTCCCCTATCAAGGGAGGGGAGGGGGGGGGGGGAGATACGAAACACCACTCAAAATTTTTGTTTCCCCTATATACTAAATAGTAAGTACCTACTCTCTAAAAAAACTTGAGTGAACTGTTCCACTCAAGTTTGAGTGAAATGTACCTGTTCACTCGAACTTGAGTTAGTTTTCACTCAACTTGAGTTACTTTTCACTCAACTTGAGTTAAAACCGCTCAAGTTGAGTTCACTCAACTTGAGTGGGATCAATTCCCACTCTTATGCTTGAGTGAATGTCACTCAAGTTGAGTGCATTTAACTGAAGTTGAGTGAAAAGTAACTCAAGTTGAGTAAAAAGCTCATTCAAGTATACTGAGTGGGATCAATTTCCACTCTTACTTGAGTGAAATATCACTATCACTCAACGTTTTTTAGAGAGTATAGATAAACAGCATTTCGTCGGTTTATTATTTAATACTGAGTACGGTATGTATCTTCAAAATCCATCTCATTGCATATCAAGGCCATACTGTATAGAGCATGAGTGATCGCTCAAAGTTAGAAGTTCCTTTTTGCCCCACCATCCCCAAAAACCAGCATGTCGTCACTTAACCCGACCTGGCCTGGGTGTGGGGGGGGAGGGGCACTTTCCCCTCCCCCCCCCTTGTTGTTTTTTTGCTCCTATCTCCGGAACGACAAAAAATTAAGAGCTGAAACTTCGTGACCTTTTAGATTGTCATATTTGCATGACTCGGGGGAGCAGAGGATCATGGGTAAATTCAAAATGGCAGCCATGTGAGGTACCAGAAATGTGATGTTTTGGTCATATATCTTAAAAAAAATTCCTTATCTGCATGGAAAAGTGGGTAAAATCTATTTTATTTCATATCAGACTATTATTTACGAATTTGTCATGCAGTTTTTGCGAAGAAAGTAAACGAGATATCCTGAAGGATCTTGGCGCCCACCATTGTCCGATAATTGTAAGCTAATGACTAGAGGATCTTTTTGTCCATTGTTACTAAGAACAACCGAATGATTTGTAATTTTGTTTACAGAATTTTGAATCTGAGCGGAAAAGATCGAAAAAGGCCACGGAAAAACACCAAGATAATATGTAATAGGCAAAGCCTAGAAGTGAGCGCAGAACAGTTCTTGCCCTCTCAGAGTAGTTCTGAGCCGTTATAATGGGTAATTAGATTAATGTGGGGGGGGGGTCGAGGTAGGGAATAAATATTACTATTAGAAGGGCAGACACTTAGCCGGCGTCGAGACCACACCACGCTCACAAAACTCCGGTGTTATATCCCCTTATCACCGTGTGATCCTGATATTAGTGAACAAAATAGTGAGGACTGGAACCTGAAATCCAGCCCTCTTGTAGTTCGTTATGAAATTTATGTATTATTCCATTTGCATACTCACCTAGTTGTAGATCAGTGCCTGTATATTCTTTTTTCTTTCTATATATAAATTTATGATTAACTTTAAGACACTGAAGTAGCAGGCAAGTACAGTTCCCAATTCAGGCTTCAGCAACACAATTATTGAATTACAAATATCTGTCGGGGAGTTGGGACTCATGATTGGAACATAATTAAAATAAATGATCTGCCGGCACATCTCTCCTCTGTAAATTCATGAATTCTGCATTATAATTACATGTTCATATATAGGCTTAATATACATGATGTACATATATTGGTACTTGATAAGATTTTTTCTTTTCACGACACGGAGGGCGGGAGTGTGGCCATGGTGAAAAAGTGCACGCTCATAATTTCGGCTGCTGGTCTGGCGTGGGTTCGAATCCCACCGAGGACTTTCAGGATATGAAAATATCCCCGCTCACAGCTGGGCTTATCAGTGTCCAGGGTAAAAGGAACTGAGGGCGCG
>JAVTVY010006351.1:0-39389 GCA_036873755.1 Hanleya hanleyi
CTTTATTCACACACGCTGTCAGTGATGTTTTTTCAGCCAACCCCCTCTTCCATTCATCCACCCAAGCATCCTGTATCTTAAGGGCCACCTCTTTTCTCCAGGCTTTAACCCCGTCCTTTATAGCCGACAGATCAATGTCATATCTTTCACTGATTGTCCAGATTTCCTTGAACCATCCTGTCTGTACTTTCATGCACCGTCCCTCCTCCCACAATATTTTCGCCCACCTATCCTCCCCTAATGCACTAAGCCGCCCATAGTAGTTTAGTTTTTGCTTGGCTACTTTCTCTGACATTTTACTCCACCCGAGCTCTCCGTATGTGGCTTCTACTGCCGTCATTTGATTAACCCCTAATATCCATCTTCCAGCCTGAAGTTCCACTAAATCCAAAGCGACTAACGTTTTTCTGTCTAGCTCTACTATCTCCACTCCATACAATATTCCTGGCACCGCAACTCTCTCCCAAAGAATTCTAGCACACATACTACGATTGCAAGAGCTGCTACTTATGGATTTAACTAATCCTAGCATTGTTTTTGCCTTCCTAACCATCTCCTGTTTCTGATCCGCAAAAATTGGACCCTTTGCTCTCACTTTCACTCCCAGATATTTGGATTGTTCTACTTCCCCTTGTTCTTCCGTACTTCTTTTTTCTCCCTGTATTTCCCTTGCTAATCCCCCTCCCAGGGCCCTGTTCTAGTTTAAATGTGTCTTAGTTTCCCCCTCTACTGTGCTTGCTAGCTCCCTGACAAAATTCACTAGTCCGTCTTCAGTGACATCAAGATGTAGGCCATCTCTAAACATCCCGATGTCCCTAACTGGAGTCCCTTTCTTCCAAAACGAGGCATACCTGCAAAACCCCCACCCCATTTCTGTAGCTGCTATTTCTAGATCCCTGTTCAGTTTCTGAATCTCACAGTTGATGGCCTCACCATCCCGCGTCCTTGGAAGTACCCCCGAAATAACCCTAGGTATTTCACCAAACAGTTCCTCTCCCAGCTTCATAAACTCCCAGGTCTCTTCTACGATTGCCTCCCAGTCACGTGGTTGTGTATGAAGATTGGGATCAACCACCTCGCTGGGGGTCTAATAACACCCCAGCCACCAGTCAGATTTTTGGACCGGATTCGGGGCCTTCGCGCACATCGCCGGAAGTGACATCATATATAGTAAAATAGATGTTTACCGAACATTTCGATTACTTTTCAAGTCTGCATAATAGCTCTGTTGACCTAGCGTTAAAGAGAATTATCTGGAGATAATTTTCCCTGTTCTCTGGACAGAGCATATGAAAAGTAGTTCGCTCATGAGCAACACTAAAGGAGTTGTTCGGCCGGATTCAAACTGAACCGTACGTTGGTTGGTTTCCCCTGTACGTCATAGCAACGTAGTAAAGGTCAACTTCCGCTATTGGTGGCAGGAATGGTAATGGTAATGGAGCCCCTGCGAAATGGAGCATGCGCTGTGGGGAGGTTGGATTGGGATGGCTCCTATAAATAGTGAGTCAATGAGAATGCTCGTCTCAATTTAAAATGAGGCGGGTCGAATGACCAATCGCTGGAGGGGAGACAGCTACAGCAGTACGCATCTTGATTTAGCAGAGTCCTGCAGTCTAGTCACGACAGCATTAAAGCTCGACATGGCACAAGGGGAGGCAACCTTGTTTGGAGGTTGAGATTTTCGGACAGGAGTCTGGATTCCCACCCGAGCAGCACACCATCAGATGTGACATCATATATAGCGGTAGTATAGGCAATGTTTGTCGAACGTTTCGATTACTTTTCAATTCTGCTATACCTCTTTTGACCTATCTTTAAAATGAATGATCTAGAGAGTATTACCCCGCTTATATGGGCAGAGCATATGAAAAAAAGTAGTTCGCTCATGTGGAAAACTGAAGGCGTTGAAACTGAACGGATTCAAACTGAACCGCATATGCGTGAGTTTTACCCAATACGTCAATGCCACGTGGTAACATCTTCATTTTATCCAGCCAATTTCTACGTTCCCACTTCGAACCTGCCTTGATTTATCTGACCCCTTCAGTGTTCAAAATCCGAGGTGTAGGTTTCGCCTAGTAACCACAGAAGAACCAATCAGAACGTACACATCGATTGCGAGTGAAGGTCAGTGAAGTCACGTAGAGTGACATCATCCTCTATTAGTGGCGTCTTTCCTCCTAATAAGGTGCCCACTATTTAGGTCAGCCAATCAATAACGCTCTTGTGCGGCCCATTTCGAATTTCAAATGCTTTCGAGGTCAGTGACGTCTCGTGTCTACTTATAAGTTATTTGAACATTGAAGGGGTCCAGATATATCAAGGGAAGTTCGAAGTGGGAACGTAGAAATTGGCTGGATAAAATGAAGATGCGTGGTAAAGGCCATCTTTCGCTATCGAGGTCAGGGTTAAGTGGAGTGAGCCTGTGAAACGGAGCATGCGCCGTGGGGTGGTTGTGACTTACCCGTGAGACTCGAAGAAGCGAGTCTTGCGGGATGTGAATGGCCATGCCGGGTTGAAATGGATCAGTATATGTCAAACTCCGAACAGCGCATGTCAGCTGAACGACTATCGTCTGGCTACAAGCACTGCCCGCAATTGAAAATATCGTTAATACGCTCTCAGCGTTGAGATTACTCTGCAATATATACCTTCCTTCTTTCCGCTAAAAAGAATTTAATAAATAGCTTACACCGAAAAAGAAGTTAGATTCTCGATTTTCTCGCCGTTCTCAACGAATCTATTTGCGTAGGGAGCTGCATATGCGCGTGATTAGTCCGATCGTAACAAACCCACGTGTTCCCTGGTCTTCGGGTCTGTGCTAGAGCATTCGACTGCTGGCAGTGCTTGTAGCCAGACGATAGTCGTTCAACTGACATGCGCTGTTCGGAGTTTGGAGTATATGTGTGTGTAACGTGTGCCGTAAAGCGACGTCAGATCACGAAAAAAATTATTTACAATTTACTGGGATTGACCTGCCAAGGCCCTGGCTATCACTAAAGTAACCCCTTCACTAGTGGAGATCAGGAGCCAGGGGAGATACCAACCTGCAAAGATAACTGAGACAAATATAAAGGTTTTATGGTGTATTCTGCAAAGACGCAATGTTCATAAAATGTGAACCGTGTAGCTCAGGCAAACTGCCCGAAAATAGTATTATCTTTATCATGTTTTAGCAGAACAAGAAATTACAACGCATATAAGGGAAGTGGGAAGAGGTGCCGGCATACTGGCAGAGTCACATGACTTCACAGTATAGTCTTCTGGTTAACCTATTCTAAAGCACATACCAAGAATCTAACGATTCGTGATATGTGTTGTATCTCAGGTACGCTTTTATTGTACCTGTTCATGTGGCAAGTTGAATGGCATGACCACACGGCCCCCAGCACCGGCATAAGCGGTATTAGATACAAATCTAGAGAGCTGTGATGGAAATGCTGTGACAACTCGTATATTGGTAATTGGTGAGCTGTGTCGCTGTGATAACTCATACACTTGGGATTGGTGAGCTGTTGGAGACGGCCTGGTTGCTGGCCCCATAACAAAGTGTGTCGTTATTAGTAGTAAAAACACCGATTCGACCCCCTTTTTCTGCGGATGGCCGCCAGGGGGCGCCACCTGTCTCCTGACGTAATTTCCGGTGCCGGTCACGCGACCGGCACCGGAAGTGACGTCACGAGACAGGTGGCGCCCCCTGGCGGCCATCCGTAGAGAAAGGGGATCGAATCGGTGTTTTACAATAGCGGATATTAATAATGGTGCATTAAAAAAGGGACTGGTGGCGCCTCCCTGTCGGAAGTAGGTCAATGAGGGTCCACATCCCATTTTACAAAGCGGATCTTAATAACGGTGCACAGGGGTCACTTCCGGGTCACCTGACAACCCGGAGTTATCTCCCCCTAGTTCCAGTTTTTTCACCAGGGCCAACGAGGGGACCTGGGCCACCTGACCGGAAGTCTGGGGTCAAAGGTCAGTTCCGGTCACGTGACCGGCACCGGGAGTGACGTCACGAGACAGGTGGCGCCCCCTGGCGGCCATCTGCGGAAAAATGGAGTCCAATCGGTGTTTTACAATAGCGGATATTAATAATGGTGCAACAAAAAAGGGACTGGTGGCGCCCCCCTGTCGGAAGTAGGTCAGTGAGGGTCCACACCCCCTTTTACAAAGCGAATCTTAATAACGGTGCACAGGGGTCACTTCCGGGTCACCTGACAGCCCGGAGTTATCTCCCCCTAGTTCCAGTTTTTGCCACCAGGGGCAACGAGGGGACCTGGCCATAAATACCAGGGTCAGTCAGAGTGTGCGTCATTCACCGTTCGTTATTGGGTCAACCATGTCACCGAGGGACCTACCCATAAATACGAGGGTCAGTCAAAGTGTACGTCATTCACCCTTCGGCATTTCGTCAACCATTTCACCAGTCCTACGAGCCATCCTGCCCCTTACTCCTGAGGTGGGGTTACACGTCTATGAAGACAAAGTCACCCTCGTGGAAGACCGGAGCTCCAAGAGCTCCGCCCCACGGGAGCTACCACCACCACCGGGCGTTGACATCCGAGAGCTCCGAGCTACAAGAGCTCCCAGTTCCAGGAGTTCCGGAGCTCCGAGGGAGCTCCAAGAGCTCCGCCCCACGGGAGCTAACACCACCACCGGGCGTTGACATCCCCGAGCTCCGAGCTTTTGCAGATAAACACGACATGCATCTGTGAAAGCGTCATTATACGCCTGGTGTCCATGGAGACGAGAGCCATGGTTTACGCAATGTCACTTGTGTTCGAAGTCATTTTTCACGACATTTAATCTACGTAGACATTTGTTTTCCATACATCGTATACAGCGAAGCCATCTCACGGAACGGAGTGCCGATAACGCGCAAGTTGAACGTCAAAAACGATCAACACCTACGTCACACACGAGAGTATCAGAACATCCCTATACGATGACGGTGAGCGGTCCTACGGGGTGTGGAAAGACGTCCTGGGATGAAGTTCTTAGAGGATGGGCCCATCCGTTATACACGCGTTGTATGGTGTTATAGCCAGTGGCAGCCCACCTACGAAACTACGCGATTACAGAATGTGAGTTTCGTCCCAGGAATTCCTCACGACATAGACGAACCGTATTACTTCGATTCCGAGCAGACCAACGTGGTAGTGCTCGATGATCTGATGAGTGCGGCCAAGGACAATTCGAAAATTGCCGACCTATTCACCAAAGGGTCCCATCATCGCAATCTGTCCGTCATCTATTTGACCCAGAATCTCTTTCCTCAAGGGAAGGCGTCCAGAGATATTGCCTTGAACTGCCAATACTTTGTGTTGTTCTCCAATCCCATTGACAGGGCACAAAAGTAGAAACCAAAGCGCATTTCGACGCAGTGGCGCCTCACTGCGCATGCGCGAGGAAGTAGTGTGCGCGGGAGTGTTGTGCACAGGTATGAGATTTTGTGGCGGTTTTTTGGCGATGTTCTGCGCAAGTGTGACGTCATGTATGACGTCACTTCCGGTCTGCGTGAATCGGGCGTGTGTATTCCTCCGCGGTGATGCGGTCTGGTGGTGATGCGGTCTGCCTCCGCGGACAGAAAGTAGTCCCAAATTCTCCGGCATTCTCCAGCAATCTTCAGGGGCGAGAGGGGTCCCTAGAGTACCGATTGGGTGGTATGAGGTATCAATGTGAAGCATTCGTGAAGGGGCATCTGATGGGGTGGGTGTGGGATTGAAATATCGTCATTCTGCGCATGCGCGGTAGACCAAGGGTATGGAAATAGACGTTTTGGGGTCTAGGTGGGTCACTAGTGGTCCGATGGAGTCGAGTGAGGTATCAATGTGAAGCATATGTGAGGGGGCATCCGATGGGCTGGGTGTGGGGTTGGAATATGGTCATTCTGCGCATGCGCGGTAGACCAAGCGTATGGAATAGACGTTTTGGGGTCTAGGGGAGCCCCTAATGGTCCGATGGAGTCGTATGAGGTATCAATGTGAAGCATTCGTGAAGGAGCATCCGACGGGATGGGTGTGACGTGGAACTGACGTCATTTTGCGCATGCGCAAGCAGGAATTGTGGGAAAAGGGTATGGAAATAGACATGTTGGGGTCTAGGTGAGCCCCTAGTGGTCCGATGGTGTCGTCTGAGGTCTTATTTTGAAGCTCTCGTGGAGGAGCATCCGACTGGACTCATGGTTCGTCCGGGTTCAAGAGTCTGCGCACACGTAGTCTGGCCGTAGTATAGAAAGCAGGCATTTTGGGGGTGCGTGGCAGTGTGTTTGACCAACCACTATGGGTCCGTGTTTGTGGTTGGGTGGTGTGGGTTCTGCGCACAGACGTCACTTCCGGGTTTCACTAAAACTACCTCCGAACCCAGAAGAGTTCCAATTTTTCCCTTACACGTAGGGTCCGGATTTTCAACATCCAAGGTTTCCCCGGCCTGACCCCGGCCCGCCCCGTCCGCAGCGCGCGGGTTATCCGGGCGAGCGCGCGCGCGTGCGCTATCCGGCCGCACGCGCGCGCGCGTCATCACAGGAAGTGCGCGGGTGAATGTCGGGTCAAAAGGTCAAAGGTTACATCCAGGTCAAAAGGTCAAAGGTCTCCCTTTCGGCAATGTTCGGCAACAATGTTGCGGCATCGATATACAAAGCTTGAACCCAAAAAGGGGATTGTAAATTAACCTGGGAAGGATGGGCAGTTCCATTTGGACCAATCAGCGGTCGAGAAAAAGAGCCAATGAGCGATCGATAAAGAACCAATGGACGGGTACTAGAATTTCGCTCACGTCTGCGCCTACCTCCGGGTACTAGGATGCTTTCGCCTACGTCCGCGCCTACATCCGGGTTCTTGTACGCCCGGGTAAACTTAAGCCCAGAACAGGGGGCTTGTACATTGAAAGAACTTAAGCTCAGAACGGGGCTTGTACATTGTAATGATGGGCGGCCCAGTCATATACGAGTACATCGAGGTCCTCGGTCTTTGGGGTACTCGTCAAACATCTGTACGATGGTAGATAAGGTTCTGCCCTGGCATCGATGGTACAGGTAAAACAAGCAATATTGTCCGTACACGCTACTGGTCAGGCTTTGCAACGTTTTACAGTTCCAACACCACGTCTCTGTGCCTTCATCCATGGAGTCTGTTAAATCGGGATGGAGGGGTGGCAGGCCGTACGGGTCAAAGTATTCGCCCTGCTGTTCTGTCAAGTACACGGCCACCCAATATTCACCGGGCCGATCCATCGGGTCCGTGTTGCGAACGTAAGCAGCAGGATACATACGGTCTAATGGGAACACATCTCGGGCGAACACCCCTTGAAAGACCATACGTGTCCCTGGGTCATTCTCCAGCACGGTGGTTATCTGGTCTGTATCCATGTTAGGTGGCAAAGTCACACAGGACGTTGCGCGCCTTGTCCGCTTGAATGATGTTGTCGAACTCGGCGTAGCAGATCACATTGACGGTGGTCCCGAGGGCTCGTGCAAAGTGGATTTCCAATCGTAAATTGCCTTGCTTGGCCAGGGCCAGCTGATGGTCGTTCTCTAAAGTGGGGGTCAGATCGAAACAGAACAACGTGTATCCGTTCGCGTAGTCCTCCCGACTGATCATATTCCCTTCGTCCTGGTTGATTTGACCGGTGGCTGTAAACAGGCTCTGATAGGCTCGAATGAAATTCCTGCGCCCAAAGTTCGGTGTTAAGGCCGTGGCTGGGACCTGTTGTCCATCCACATGCAGGGCCACAAAATTGATGCCGAAATGTTTAAAGTCAAACGGATTCTCTGGGTAGGCTCCGCTGAAACTGGTATTTTCCACACAGGCCAGGATCAATCGCTTGGGTAGTTCCCCCAGGAACAGGATTTCTTTGTTGGCGCTCATATTTCCAGCACGCACAGAGAACACTTTGGTTTGTACACGTCGGATAGGGTACTGGGTTGGTTTTGTGTCCAAATTGAACGGCTGGATTCAGTTTCACTTTTCGGACATACAGGACTGCGTCTTGGATACCAATCTTATAGTCAGCTGCATGCCCGTCTACGTTAGTGGCCATCAAGACGAAGGTCGGAGGCGCCCGTATCAGTCGGATTTTGATGGGGATCTTGTTCAAGAGGTACCGGTCTTGCATGAAAATGTCTGCGTGTAGTCGACCCATGAGATCCACCGAGGCGCCGTTCGCAGTGAAAGCCTTCCGTTTGTTATATCCTTCATTGTCCACCGTGTCCATGTGCTCGGCTGTGTACTGGTAGAATAAAGCGGCTGTCAGCTGGGATTTTTTAGCCTCTCGTCCATACGACAACAGTGTCTCGATGTAGGCTCGATAGGGGTACGTGTTGGTCGAGTTACTGATGAGTTTGTCGCTGAGAAAAATATCTACCTGTTGAAACATCGAGTGCAGCCAGAGATTCGTCGGGCCCACCGTTGCAGCTTGGATGATTCTGGAGCCATCCCCATTGACGACCTTGGCTTTCACATACAAGTATGTATGGGCTAAATCCACATAGGCCGTATCCGCATTACTGATGAAGAACTCGATGGGCCCTGTTTCGTTGATGCTGGAGAGCGGGAGATGCTCCACCCATAATCCTTGTTCGGCACTGGTCTGTGTGGGCGGCACGGTCCACAAATCAAATTCACTGTTGGTGGAGGGGCAGGACTCTGCGTGGATCAAGGACATGTTCAAGAAAAGATATCCTGGGTCTTCGATGTGCGTCGTCGCTGGGTCGGTCGTCGACTGGTGCGTGGTCTCGGTGGTGCAGGTCTTTTATTCCCTACGGTGCGTTGTGCTTTGGTCACCAAGACGCCTCCCGCTTATTTGGCCCGCCGTTTCAAGGCTTCTTTGGGTGCCGTACCCCCCAAGACATCACCGGCCACTTGCAGTCCACTGCGTACCCCTTGTTTGCCAATTGCTTTCACCCCACGCGTCACCAAGGGCAGAAACGTTTTCACGATGCTCCCGAGTATGTTCCCCAGCTCATGTCCTCGTTGCATGCGTGCACCACTAAAGACGGGAAGGCCACCCCCGGCCTGTTGGGCATAATAGTCCATATAGCTGCGTCCATCGCACTCGTAATGGACCTTCATTATACAAAGTAGGGAGCACGTGCTTGTCGAAAATGAAGTGTCAGCACCACTTTTCCTCGTACGAATGCCACCGGTCGTCCCGTGTCATCTCTTATATCCACCGTGATAGTGTTGATGTCGGTTTGTCGTACGGGTAGGTAGAGCATGTGGGTGAAACTGTGATTTCGACGCACTGGCGCCTCACTGAGCATGCGCGAGAAATGTGCGCAGGTATGAGATTTTGTGACGGTTTTGTGGCGGTGTTCTGCGCAAGTGTGACGTCATGTATGACGTCATTTCCGGTCTGCGTGAATCGGGCGTGTGTATTCCTCCGCGGTGATGCGGTCTGGTGGTGATGCGGTCTGCCTCCGCGGACAGAAAGTAGTCCCAAATTCTCCGGCATTCTTAGACAATCTTCAGGGGCGAGAGGGGTCCCTAGTGTACCGATTGGATCGAGTGAGGTGCCAAAGTGAAGCATTCGTGAAGGGGCATCCCACGGGATGGGTGTGACGTGGACATGACGTCATTTTTCGCATGCGCAAGAGACAAAATGTATGGAAATAGACGTTTTGGGGTCTAGGTGGGCCCCTATTGGTCCGATGGAGTCGTATGAGGTATCAATGTGAAGCATTCGTGAAGGGGCGTCTGACTGGGTGGATGTGACCTGGAACTGACGTCATTCTGCGCATGCGCAGTAGACAAAGAGTATGGAAATAGACGTTTTGGGGTCTAGGTGGGCCCCTACTGGTCCGATGGAGTCGTATGAGGTATCAATGTGAAGCATTCGTGAAGGGGCATCCGACTGGGTGGATGTGACGTGGGACTGACGTCATCCTGCGCATGCGCAAGCATGAATTGTGGGAAAAAGGTATGGAAATAAACATTTTGGGGTCTAGGTGAGCCCCTAGTGGTCCGATGGTGTCGTCTGAGGTCTTATTTTGAAGCTCTCGTGGAGGAGCATCCGACTGTGCTAATGGTTCGTCCGTGTTCAAGAGTCTGCGCATGCGTAGTTTGGCCGCAATATAGAAAGCAGGCATTTTGGGGGTGCGTGGCAGTGTGTTTGACCAACCACTATGGGTCCGTGTTTGTGGGTGGGTGGTGTTTGGTCTGCGCACAGACGTCACTTCTGCGGTTATCCTACCGCACGCGCGCGCGCGGGTTAAAGGGAAGTTTCGAAAGTGTGCAAGGGCACTATATCACATCGGGGTATATATTTCATCCAAGTATAGCGGAAAGCGGTTGTCGTGAATAACAACAAGTTCAGCAATGTTTATGCAGTTTATTATCCCCAATGTTACATCATACCCAGACTGGGGGAGCCGCCCTGAGTATGTTTAGTATGTTCACAGCAAAAAAAATTGAAATATCAAACACCATGTTTTATTATTTAACGCACCGTCACATTTAATGTTTACTGAGCCCAAGTCAACGATCAGCATGTAGACATAGAGAGTATCTACGGCATGTTATGCTATTCATCAGTGCAAGGATGACGCATTCAGCCGATGGGGGTGGTCGATCAGCTTGGTAACGAAGAACGTAACATTGGTGACACTCTCTACGACCCATTGTGTGTTGGGGCGTTGACGATGTGCCCATCTCAAGGCATCCACGGTGTCCAGTTTCTCCAGCAACGTCTCTAGCGACGCCCGGTTAATGATGGTGAACGGCTGGTCAAACATTACTGGCATAATAATACCGTAACTGGTCCGTCTCTTTGTGACGTAAGATGTACCCGAAAGCGACATTCAATTTGAAGACCGTAGCTTGGGCATTGAAGATGGCTTCCACGTAGCTGCGTAGAAGGCTGAGGTCGGTGAGTGGGAAATTGTAGATATCTGGAATAGGGCGATCACGGTGGAAAACGTGCCGTATCATGGGCCATTGGCGCCGATAGATGTCACTCACTGGATGGGCGTCCTGTAACAGATCGCTAGGAACATCCACTGCATCTTCCAGAAAATGTTCGATGTCGTCAGGCGTATGACTAGCAACAATAATGCTAGGGACTGGCTGGATATCTAGGCTCTTCTGAACTGTGGGTACAGGCGGGCTCTCTGTGATCGCATCACCAGTGGCATTCGTCTCGGCGGGCTCATCTTCACTGGGTCTGACCCTCCTGGGTGCCACTTTAGTGGGAAGTTGTCGCCCAAACCGCAGAGACGAGGCATGAATCAAACGCTGATGACGTCTTAACTGACTGGGTCGTTTGAAGAGTTGACCACATTCATTACATTGTTCCGTCGCGCCCTCGTGGAATGAGCGTACGTGGCGCAGTAAAGGATCCACCCGATTAAATGACCGTGCTCAGGTTATACAAGTATACCGTGCGCCGTTGTGGATGGAGGACTCGTGCCGTCGCAAATCTTCTGGGCGAGTAAACTGCTTCTGGCAAGTTGTGCAAGTGAACATCTTGGTGCTGTTTCGTGCCATATAGGTCTTCTCCGCCATGATATCTACCCCCATGTGTTTAGTGATTATGTTTTCCACCATGGGCAGATCACATATATCGGCCACATGCTGCATCTCATCAACGAGGCGAATACGGTGCTGTAGAAGCTTAGCTCGGTGAGATGACTCCATGACTGTTGGCTCAGGCTGGTCAGGCAAGTAGCTGCTATGGTGAGATAGGCTGGTGAGGTTCAGCCAAGTAGCTCCTCTCGTCAGTTAGGCTCAGGCTGGTCAGGCAGGCTCAGGCTGATCAGGTCAAGCAGGCCAATGAATGCAGCAATGCCCTAAAAATTCCCACTTTTATACATCTACATAGAAGTACCCGGATGCAGGCGCGGACGTCACCGAAACTACACGGACGTCACCGAAAAGACACGGACGTCACCGAAAAGACACGGACGTCACCGAAAAGACACGGATTTCAGCGAAATTCTGGGGGAAAACCCCACAGACAGGTCAGTACATGCATTCCTATCATGTTTCCTACTGGTTCCTCCAGCGTGGATGTGCTGTGATGGAGGGGCTAATAAAAGGATTGACCAGTAATCTTTGTTGTTGTTGCTCTCTTTTTGGACTAACCAATCAGAATAGTACGTATCACGGTCTAGACCCGTAGAGCTACGTCTAGGCGCGCATGTGTGACATGGTCTATAAAACACATCCCTCTGGATCCCACACCCCATTCCTACAGTTACAGAGCCATGACGGACACCCATCCCTATGCGACTCGCATTTTACAGCATGCCACCGTGGTTAATTCACTCACTGGTTACCGAGCAGTGGCTCGGTCCATGTTTGCAGATGGTGACGACAACGAGGGGCGACGCCAGATCCTGAAAAGAGTTCACAGAAGCGGTCATCGACAGAGTGCACACGATGGAGAGGTGTGCTATCACTCACCACTACTGGACTGTGACAGCCATACTTGATGCCCGGGCTATGGACCACGAGCGCTCACGCCGGAACCAGCGACGGCTCGTTGGCCTAGTAATGGTCTGTGCCCTCTTGACCCTGGCGCTGTGGCATTGACAGTGGGACCTGACCATGAATAAGAGGGTCAGTCACAGTGTGCGTCATTCACCGATCGTCATTGGGTCAATCATGTCACCGAGGCACCTGATCATAAATACGAAAGACAGTCAAAGTGTGTATCATTCGCCGTTCATCATTGGGTCAACCATGTCACCAGTCCTACGCGCCATCCTTCCCCTTACACCCCGGGTGGGGTTACACGTCTATGAAGATAAAGTCACCCTCGTGGAAGACCGTGGAGATGTTTGCTGGTCGCGCGCTGAGACCGTATCGAATACGGTTACGCTACACCGTGACGGCTGGACCAAATTTAAACGGGTGTTGAGTGATGAGCTCGACGGAAACCTCATCCACATAGACAATGCCATCTACGTACACCGTGGACCCTTCCTCCCACGCCTGGGCCGTTACCAAGACCCTACGCGAGGCTTCACCCTAGACCCCGATCTTTGGACAGCCTTCGAGAAAGTGGTGCCTATCGTGGACCAGCTGTTTACACAGGACGAGCGGTCGGCTGTTCAGTTGGAGTGGGCTCGTGCCCTGAGAGAAGCCGCGGCAGAACTCAATGAACAAATGTCTAGCAATGAAGCGGAGGCAGACCACGATACCATTGATTATCCAGCTAGACTCAGTCAGCCCAGTGACATGACCACCCGATCCTTTGATCTCACTATAAATACGAGAGACAGTCAAATCTGGTACCATTCACGTACTGACCATTTCCTGCACGTTTATGCGGATATGGTCGATATCATGGAGGGGGTGGGAGACATCTGTGATGCGGACCCTACACAACCGTGCCCGGCTCACATTCGTTTGTCTCGGGAGGGCTGGACCAAATTCAAACGGGTGTTGTCTGGTGAACTGGACGGCGATCTCATTCACGATGTGTACATCCGACGCGGCCCCTTCTTTGCTCAATTGGCTCGGCTAGATGGGGGTACAGTGCATTTTACCCTTCACCCTGATCTATGGTCTGCATTGGAAGATGCCGTGGTAGATGTGGATCAAGTGCTTACGGAGGAAGATCGGTCATCAGACGAGTTGGACTGGTCATTTACCATGGGCAATGTGCTGGCAGAAGCCAACGAAGAAAATCAGAAAGAAACTCCGGCCCAAGATATACCCGTTATAAATAAACGATAGAGCCAGGGTCCATCATCATTTGTCACCATGAAGAGCTGGGAGAAGGTGTTGGATAACTTATACTACAGTCCCGACAGTCCGGCGGCCTATAGTGCATTGACGGCTCTCTATCGAGCGGCCAAACCCCAGGGGATACAACGTGCTTAAGTCCGAGATTGGTTAAGAAAACAAGACACCTATGCCTTACATCGAGCTGCCCGTCGCCATTTTCTACGGAACCGGGTCATCGTGGGAGGACTAGATGCCCAATGGCAAGCGGATTTGGTCGATATGAGCGCCTTTGCCAACGATATCCTGTCGAGGTATGCGTGGGTGGTACCCATCCGGACGAAAACGGGGGCGAATCTCATAGCGGCGTTCAAGGACATCTTCAAGACCGGGCGCAAACCCATGTATTTGCAAACCGACGAAGGCACGGAATTCCTCAACAGACCGTTCCAACAGTTTCTGAAAGCCCAGAAGGTGTTTTTCTTCCATACGTACAATGAGACCAAGGCTTCCGTGGTGGAAAGGTTCAACAGGACATTCAAAGGCCGCATGTATAAATATTTCACCTATAAGAATACAAGGCGGTACATCGATGTTCTCCCGAAACTTGTGAGTGGTTACAATCGAGCCTATCACCGGAGTATAGAGAAAGCCCCCATTACCGTGACCCAACGCAATGAAGCCCAAGTCCGGCGTGTCTTGTATCCCAGGCAATCGCAGCGAACGACGGAGGAGGTGTACAAGGTAGGGGACCCTGTACGGATCAGTAAAGTCAAAGGTCAATTTGGGAAAAGTTACTTGCCCAACTGGAGCGATGAGCACTTCCTGATTAAACGGCGCCTACCCCGACAGCAGCGAGTCTATGAACTGGAAGATCTTCAAGAGGAACCGTTGCTAGGGACGTTTTACGAGACGGAATTACAGCCTGTCGTCAAAACACAGCAAGACTACTACACGGTGGAGCAGATTTTGAAAACGGAACTCGACGTGGCAAACTGTTTCATTTCGTCAAATGGCAAGGCTGGCCCAGTTCCTTCAATTCCTGGGTCGCTGCCAACCAGGTGAAACGACTATAAAGCCAGACACCACTGCCTTCATCCTTCATTCCACGTTCGACCACAGTGCTATGGACAAACAGCAGCTGACTCTGAACACAGCGTCTCCCAAAATGCGCAAAGCGCATGTGGGCTTTGTGGTGATAGCGCTAACCCTGTTGAGTGTGTTATACCGAGGTGTATTTTACGACGTAGCCTATGTCAGCACGCTACTTAACCAACTTAGAACACCAGCCACCAGTCAAACCAGTCTATAGATAGCACCAGTCAACCCCGTATCGAGCCCAGTCATCACCACCACCACACCCCGTGTACAAGCCATATCGAGCTCCACACCAAGTATACAGTCCACGCCCACTACGTCTGAAAACCCACGGGATTTCATCCCTCACAGTGAACAGACAACGACGACCGACGTTGTACCCACCACCATCATCACTCACAGTGAACAGACAACGACGACCGACGTTGTACCCACCACCACCACTCCAGTTCACTCGTACGAAATTTACAAGAGCGGGTTACCACGACAGCGCATACAGCTCGAACCATGGACCCTCGGTGGCAGCATCCCTTCACTTGCGTCATCGCAGGACCGACGGGCTCCGGCAAAACGCACTTCGTCAGGAAGCTCCTTCAACACGCCGACAGCATGATCACCCCACCCATTGCCCGAGTCGTGTGGTGTTACGGAGAATGGCAGACAGCGTATTCAGCAATGCCCCACATCACGTTCGTGGAAGGCCTACCTTACCTGGCCGATTTGGAACCGGACACCTTGGTGGTTCTGGATGATCTCATGGCGGAGACGGATGCGCGGGTCACCCAGCTCTTTACCCAAGGCAGCCATCATCGACGGCTCAGCATCATCTACATTGTGCAGAATCTGTTCAGTAAAAACAAAGAACATAGGAACATCAGCTTAAATGCCCACTAACCCGAGAGATACCACTCAACTGCTGCACCTGGCGAGACAGATGTTTGCGTTGGAAGCCTTCAAAGATGCGACAACCCCTCAGCACGGGTATATGCTCTTCGACCTCAAGCAAGCCACCCCCGACCACCTTCGACTACGGACCGGCATCTTTCCCGGAGAGACCCACCACATGTACATGCAAAAATAATGTAAACACACCCACAGTGGCTCCCCCAGCTGGAGTGTGTGTTTGATGATGCGGATAATCAACTGAATTAATACCACAGCATGGTTGACTTTGTCTCTGTTCTCTGAGGTAGATAAAAAGAGCAGAGTTGTGAGTTCTAGCATTAGTTGTACATGATGTCTGCGCGAGTACGGAAGCACGCTCCGACGCTCCGTGTCTTGAAGACGGCCCCACCCGAGTTGGTCCGAACCATTGTACGCGGTGCGGACCCTGACCTTGTACGCTGTATGTGCGAGATCGGGTACAACCTGTTAAAAGGCAACGTACCACTGACTCCGGCTCAGAAGACCAAGTTGGCCAAGCATAAGACAGGTCTCCGAACCCTAGTCCAGAAGTGAGTCTCTCAAACACAAAAGAAAAAGGTGTTACAGAAAGGCGGCTTTCTCGGGGCCATCTTAGCACCGTTGGCCGCTTCGGTGTTGGGTCCAGTATTGGGTGGACTCTTCGGCCGACAATGAACCACACGAAAAAATGGTTCTCGTGGAACCACGGTTCCTTCAAACCCTCTAATCGCCCTACCCTGTCCCACCTACGGTAAAGACCATAAACACCCTCGATGAAGCGATGCAACAGATCTTACAGAGACCGGGGTTAAGCGACAGTGAGAAAGTACAACGGTACAATGAGACGCTTCAACGGTACATGACGTTCATGGACCAATACAAAACCCTCTCTACCCCAGCACCACCACCGCCACCACCACCACCACCACTTGACACACCGCCGACCTCAGCACCGCTCCAACAGCCGCCATTACCAGGGGTACCACCCACAGCCCCACAGTGGGTCGAAGACGAAGTGCTGAAGAGTGTACCTGCAATGTTCAAGAAACAAGCTGGCCTGGTATTACAACGGATGAAACAGAATCCTAACATGACTTGGAATGATAAAGGCGAACTCCTGGTACAGAATCAGGTGGTCCCCGGGACCCACATGACGGATTTAGTGAATGACCTGATGTGTCAACGCAGTTCGCACACGGATCCTCGAGGATGGGAGGTCTTCGCTCAAGGCTTGAAAGACATGCATGTACCACATGAATTGGTGGGGAATCCCCAGCGCTGGGCCTGGATGCAGCGGACCCAGCAATCGACGAGTGGCCCACTACCCTCTTGGGAAGCCGAATGGGAACCGGAGTCACCCCCCAAAACACCACCACAACGGGCACCTTCTTTTCAGGTCTTTAAAAAACCACCCTTGATCAAGACACCCCACATCTCCAGAGCCGTGACACGTAGCAAGTCACTGCGACGAACACGACGCCGGACACAACCGCCCAAGGCCTGGAACACCTATTAAAACCAACAGCAGCAGCAGGACAGCTCAGTCGCCATGTTTTACCTCACCCTACCCAGTAACAGTTCGCTGGATGTGTTTCCTGACAACACCTTGGCCAAGTACGTCACCCAGTTACCGCAACCGTTGCATTTACCTGGACGATGGGAATGTGGCCTCGTGGATATCCAATACCCTTACTCGTGGTACAACGTGCGAGCCAATGAAGTGTGGTACGAGGTGACCTACGAATGCAAAAACACCCGACCCACCCGCCCCGAAGGCCAATACGATACCCCCAAGGAGTTCGTGCATGGGCTGACAAGACTGTTGCATTATCAGGCTCTACGGGAGGTCACGAATGTTTCAAAACCCATCAAATCCTTTCCCTTCAAGAATCACGTGGACTTCGATTACAACGCACACAACGACAAGGCACAGATCTTCCTCACCGCCAACGTGAGTGTCCTATCCTACAGCAAATGCTGGGTCTCGCTCACGCGACCTACACGGGTCCATCCGAGGACCATGGCCAGATCCCGATGGATATGAACACACCCTGCATACCAAACGGCTGCTCCAACTTCCGCCGGAGGGTGAACTTCCGCCGGAGGGAAGGGCGTGAAAATGGTAGGACAACTTGTTGATTTTTACGTTGATATGTCAGAACCATACCCTATCAACAATATCACATTGTCTCAGTCGTTAGATGGTACGTTTATTTAACTAGCTGACGTGTTTTTGAGAACGGGATAATTCTAAATAGACAATTACATCCATTAGAAGCCGAATCTAGAAACCTTTCTTAGAAAAACTACATCAAATATGCATTTTATCTAATTAATCAAGAATATACCTACGATCGTTGTGTAGAACGAGGTTGCCTTTTAATGGCAAGATAATATTTATATGTGAAAAAGAAGAATTTCGATGATTTTGAAACTCATGAATATGACCTGTGTGGAAGTGGTGATACAACATACGGTGGAGTGAGATCTGAGTACCGCCGGAGTCAATAATAATATGATACAGTTACCGCCGGAGTATCTAACAGGCACGGCGGAGCGGGGGAAGGGGCTACGGGGGCTGAAGCCCCCCAATAATTTGAGCAGGAAAAAATAAATAAACACTACACTAAAGTTTTGATAGTTTTCCAGAGAGAATGGCAAATGTGATGCGGTAAAAGGCCTACTATTATCAGAATGCAGCAGAACGCAGCGTTTTGCATTTGTAAATTCGACAATTTTCTAGGTTGTCCGTCTGTATAAGTCTTATGAGGGTCTCAAAAATAAAACATGAAGGCTGTACCGAAAGTGTTGGATATCTTAAAGTTTTAAGAAATGGACAGGCCATGCAATAAAAAACATAACAGTCGGGACTTAGTTCCGGATTGAACAACCTTTCACCTAAAGGACGTCGAAAGCCATGGCCGTACCACTTTTGCGCAATAAACAAAAATATGAAAGAAAGAAAAAACAAAAAACGAAGAAAGAAAGAAATAAACACAAAATGAAAAGCAAACGAACTACGCAGTTTTGATAGCTTCCAAGTTGAAGAAGACTTTGATCGGTCCAGAGCGCCAGTGAATTTGTTAGCGGCTCTGAGCACCGACCGTGAATAAGTAACATGTGCGTTCATATGCATGATGCCGTTTGATGGTCACGTTATTTTATCAACGAAACAAAAAATTAGTTTTCTTCATACGAATTCGTTGTTCGTTTGTCCAATTTGTCATACACGCTAGGTTGTTTCTGGGTGCATTTTACCTTTCCCGGTCCTTACCCGACCTTGTGATTAAGCTTCCGGCGGCCCCTGGACCCTCGCCTAAAGTGATATGATAGTGGCCGTACCACTTTGAATTTGCTTCCGACGCCCCTGTACCTTAACCCTACCTGGCCTGGGGGGGGCACTTTACGCCCCCCCCCCTTGTTGGTTTTTTGCTCGTATCTCCGGAACGACAAAAGATTGAGAGCTGAAACTCCGTGACTTTTCCGCTTATCATATTGGGGTCATTTTGAGCCTATTTGCATGACCCCCCGAGCAGAGGATCATGGGCAAATTCAAAATGGCGGACATGGGGGGTACCAGAAAAGTGATGTTTTCGCCATATTTCTTCAAAAATTACACAAAAATTCGCATATTGATTCAACGCGATTCTATGCATTTTACTGAAACCATATGTCTTAGCATCACCAAAAAACATCCCCTGATTTTTCCCGCTCCCTCCCTTCCCCCATTAACCGTACCAGTCCTGGGGGAGGGGGTGCCAAAATGCCCACCCCCCCCTAACAAACATTCTGCGATATCTCCGGAACGCCAAAAAATGAAGAGCAGAAACTTCGTCACGTTATAGGTTATCATTATTATCATTTTGAGCCTATTTGCATAACCTCACGAGCAGAGGATCATGGGTAAATTGAAAATGGTGGCCATGTGGGGTACCAGAAAAAGTGATGTTTTCGTCATATTTCTTCAAAATTTTTACTTTTCTGTATAGAAAAGTGGGCAAAACTTATTTTATTTCATACCAGATTATTATTTACTAATTTATCATGCAGTTTTTGCGAAGAAAAAACAAAGTAAAAAAATTCGAAGATATTCACCAAAAATCGTCCAAAAATGCTCTTTTATTTTAGGGGGGCACTTCCCCCCCCCCCACTCCCCCCACAGGCTGCGGTACATCCCAAATCGCCCAGGCCAGATAGGGTTAATCCAAAACAAGTCGAAAATAGGCTGTACTGTCTAGAAAGCACAATTTTAAATCTAGATTTAAGAATATCCCCGACCTACTAGAGAGAAGAAAGTTAGTTCCGTTAGTTCACTCTACAAAAGTTCTAAGTCCAAATATTCCGTCAAAATGCAACAGGACCCTATTTACTAAATATAAGTATAAAAATCTCAGTAGAGACCATAAAAAGTGATTAATTCCATTTCAAAAACCATTCTACTTTTTGTTGTACATCAGTCTAAAAAATACAGTTCTCGAAAGTGGGAAATAGCTGTCAAAATGCCAGAACGCGCCATTTCACGTTTAGATTTTCAAAAACAATTCCAGGGACCCTCACAGAAAAACACAAAAACTATCAAAATACGAGCGATAATTGAGAGATGATTTGCGATTTTATCCATCGGGAATTGGCCAGAATGCGTCTCCGGCTGCCTAGAACCCCAGAGCTTCCGGGGCCTAGCCGGTCCCCAGTCTAACTAAAATCAGACCCAATATAATCACAGGGTCTAACCAAATCCTATCTTTATTACCTAATTTTTCCATAAATCGTGTAGTTTAAACAACTCAATAAACTCAGAAATGGTTATCTATTACGGTACTTCTTGTTCAGAAACGCTTAATGGTGCTCTAAATAGATGCTCTCAACAGTGTTTGAGGGTTATCCGATACCTAGACTGTATCTGACGGATACACATTCGCAACATTCTCACGGCGTCAGATTGTATATCTCATACTGTCAGAAATTTGGTTGTTTCACCGACAGTTTAGGGGGTTACACAGGGGAGAATGATTCGCCAAAGAGATCGGAAAATTACAATGCTGACGAGAACGCCTAGGCCAATACACGAGTTGGCACGATGGGCGTAAATGTCGAGGATAAAATTAGTGATGATCATGGCTATGTCTGCATGGTTAACATATAGTAAAGTGGCCTGATCGTGTACATAGACAAACGCAATTAGAGATTAGATCCTCCGGCGGTAATCATATCTTCGAGACATGTTCCTCCGGCGGTATTTGTATCATATACGAACATGCATGGGCTAGAAAATCTAACATTGACCGAAGTACATTGAACTATTTGAAACTACAAGCTATCAGCCTGCTGTTAAGGAACTATTCTTCATATATCTATAACTTATTTGGCGAAGGATACAAAGATAGATGATTTTTTAAGCATCTAATCACTGTTATGTTGCAATCTAGCTCTTAATGTCAGATAAAATGAATTGTAATTAAAAAAGGACGAGTTGAAAATTTCACACGAATTGCTAACGCGTCCCCTTGAGAACATTTTCTCATTCAATTTTCGAGTAGTAAATACGTGAAAACTACCAAAAAAATGAAAAATCTGAACTTACTTAGCTTCTCAAATTTGTAATTTCCCTCCGGCGGAAGTTCACCCTCCGGCGGAAGTTGGAGCAGCCGTTTGGTATGCAGGGTGTGACGAAGTCGGGTATGTACGGACTCTACGTCTACTCGGACGTAGTCGACAACCACATCGTGGGCGATATCAACACACCTCTGTTACGGGTGGTCCCCATTAAAAAGACGTATGGAGATCAAGTCACCCACAGTTTCACCCACATGCTCTACCTACCCATACGACAAACCGACATCAACACTATCACGGTGGATATAAGAGATGACACGGGACGACCGGTGGCATTCGAACGAGGAAAAGTGGTGCTGACACTTCATTTTCGACAAGCACGCGCTCCCCACTTTGTATAAGGAAGGTCCATTACGAGTGCGATGGACGCAGCTATATGGACTATTATGCCCAACAGGCCGGAGGTGGCCTTCCCGTCTTTAGTGGTGCACGCATGCAACGAGGACATGGGCTGGGGAACATACTCGGGAGCATCGTGAAAACGTTCCTGCCCTTGGTGACGCGTGGGGTGAAAGCAATCGCCAAACAAGCGGTACGCAGTGGACTGCAAGTGGCCGGTGATGTCTTGGGGGGTACGGCACCCAAAGAAGCCTTGAAACGGCGGGCCAAAGAAGCGGGAGGCGTCTTGAATTGGTGGCCAAAGCACAACGCACCGTAGGGAATAAAAGACCTGCACCACCGAGACCACGCACCAGTCGACGACCGACCCAGCGACGACGCACATCGAAGACCCAGGATATCTTTTCTTAAACATCTTGTTGATCCACGCAGAGTCCTGCCCCTCCACCAACAGTGAATTTGATTTGTGGACCGTGCCGCCCACACAGACCAGTGCCGAACAAGGATTATGAGTGGAGCATCTCCCGCTCTCCAGCATCAACGAAACAGGGCCCATCGAGTTCACCATCAGTAATGCGGATACGGCCTATGTGGATTTAGCCCATACATACTTGTATGTGAAAGCCAAGGTCGTCAATGGGGATGGTTCCAGAATCATCCAAGCTGCAACGGTGGGCCCGGCTGCACTCGATGTTTCAACAGGTGGATATTTTTCTCAGCGACAAACTCATCAGTGACTCGACCAACACGTACCCCTATCGAGCCTACGTCGTATGGACGAGAGGCTATAAAATCTCAGCTGACAGCCGCTTTATTCTACCAGGACACAGCCGACCACATGGACACGGTGGACAATGAAGGATATAACAAACGGAAGGCTTTCACTGCGAACGGCGCCTCGGTGGATCTCATGGGTCGACTACACGCAGACATTTTCATGCAAGACCGGTACCTCTTGAACAAGATCCCCATCAAAATCCGACTGATACGGGCGCCTCCAACCTTCGCCTTGATGGCCACTAACGTAGACGGACATGCAGCTGACTATAAGATTGTCATCCAAGACGCAGTCCTGTATGTCCGAAAAGTGAAACCGAATCCAGCCGTTCAATTGGGACACATGAAAGCCTTGGAAACAAAACCAGCCCAGTACCCTATCCGACGTGTACAAACCAAAGTGTTCTCTGTGCCTGCTGGAAATATGAGCGCCAACAAAGAAAACCTGATCCTGGGGGAACTACCCAAGCGATTGATCCTGGCCTGTGTGGAAAATACCAGTTTCAGCGGAGCCTACCCAGAGAATCCGTTTGACTTCAAACATTTCGGCATCAATATTGTGGCCCTGCATGTGGATGGACAACAGGTCCCAGCCACGGCCTTAACACCGAACTTTGGGGGCAGGAACTTCATTCGAGCCTATCAGAGCCTGTTTACAGCCACCGGTCAAATCAACCAGGACGAAGGGAATATGATCAGTCGGGAGGACTACGCGAACGGATACACGTTGTTCTGTTTCGATCTGACCCCCACCTTAGAGAACGACCATCAGCTGGCCCTGGCCAAGCAAGGCAATTTACGGTTGGAAATCCACTTTGCACGAGCCCTCGGGACCACCGTCAATGTGATCTGCTACGCCGAGTTTGACAACATCATTCAAGTGGACAAGGCGCGCAACGACCATTAGCACAGTCGGATGCTCCTCCACGAGAGCTTCAAAATAAGACCTCAGACGACACCATCGGACCACTAGGGCTCACCTAGACCCCAAAATGTTTATTTCCATACCTTTTGCCCACAATTCATGTTTGCGCATGCGCAGGATGACGTCAGTCCCACGTCACATCCACCCAGTCGGATGCCCCTTCACGAATGCTTCACATTGATACCTCATACGACTCCATCGGACCAGTAGGGGCCCACCTAGACCCCAAAACGTCTATTTCCATACTCTTTGTCTACTGCGCATGCGCAGAATGACGTCAGTTCCACGTCACACCCATTCCCTCGGATGCTCCTTCACGAATGCTTCACATTGATACCTCATACGACTCCATCGGACCAATAGGGGCCCACCTAGACCCCAAAACGTCTATTTCCATACATTTTGTCTACTGCGCATGCGCAAAATGACGTCAGTTCCACGTCACACCCATCCCGTGGGATGCCCCTTCACGAATGCTTCACTTTGACACCTCACTCGATCCAATCGGTACACTAGGGACGCCTCTCGCCCCTGAAGATTGCCGGAGAATTTGGGACTACTTTCTGTCCGCGGAGGCAGACCGCATCACCACCAGACCGCATCACCGCGGAGGAATACACACGCCTGATTCACGCAGACCGGAAATGTCATACATGACGTCACACTTGCGCAGAACACCGCCAAAAAATCTCATACCTGCGCACAACACTCCTGCGCACACCACTTTCTCGCGCATGCGCAGTGAGGCGCCAGTGCGTCGAAATGCTTAGAACCTACTACTCACAAATCCGTGTGTTTGGTAGTCGAATTTATCCTCAACATCGACCATTTCATGCAGGCGTTTCAAGGAGCGACAAGTCGTCCGTACGGCTATCTATTCGTAGATTTAAAAGCCCATACCCCGGAAGATCGCCGACTGACGACTCACCTGTTACCCGGTGAGGCATCACCACAGCCCCTACACCATCCACCATCTGGCAGAGCAGCCGCAGCAACCCGCCACCGTACATCAGGTCCCCTTCATACCATCAGTGCCGGAATATCACCCAACCGTGAAGGACCAACCCGAACCCGTACAAGGGGATGAACATAATGTGAACTCGAGGCTATGGAAGGATTTGTTCAAGGAAAGTATGGACGCCGAGCTGGGCGAGATGTTGGAGGCCACAGGAAACAAGTTCCACCGCAAAGGGTATTCGAAAGAGGAAGCCGTAATGTTAGCCCATAATACATTGGCACCCAGACTGCGACGGGTTTTACGTCAGCAGTATGCCGACCTCCTCACCCATATAAAATTGCTGGACAAGGACCCGGTCCATATGGAAATCGAAAGAACAGCGTCGATGTTGAAAACCTCGGGCATGAACTGGAAAGCGGCGTATGTCAGAGCAATAGCACAAAAGAAACATTTGTTCGAACGCATCATTGAGATCAAAAGCGTCTCACTATAAATAGACCACACGGCCCCCGTCCCCTCACTTCACCATGAGCACTGCAGAGGCCAAGTTGTTTGAACCCGACAACGACGATATTCTAGCCGAAGCGTTACGTCAAGCCAATGTCGATGCTATTATTGATGCAGCGCAAGGTGGGATCAACGACCAACGCATGCGTTCTCATCTTACCACGCTCATAAATGATATCCAATGGGTGACACGCGTATGTCTTCTGCTGCATAAGAAACAGATAGTATCCAAAGAGGATACCCGTGCCCAGAGTCTGCTGACCCTACATCAGGCTTTTCAAACCTTTATGGAGACCTAGCTGGAGACGGGAAATTATCTTCTTCAACCTCCAACATCAACGTGTAGTTGACAATGCATAACGCGTTGAGACGGGCGGTAAGGCATTGAGACGGGCGTTGACGGGCGTCACTGCATTTCGATGAATTAGTGTCTAGAAAAATGAGAGCTTCTGAGCTAATTCACCAGGGCGTTGAAGCGTTAAGCTAAGCGTTGACGGGCGTTATAAAAGCACGCGTATTCCCAGAACACGCACAGTCAACGTTCAACCGTCAACATGGCTTATACTTGCTCTGAGTGCGAACGCATGTTCACCAGACATTACGATATGATGCGACACCAGAAGAATATGCATGGGATTGAAGACACGGAGGAGTCCGTTGAAGCGGATGCTGATACAGAAACCGAGATTGCTGACAGTCTATCTACTGATATGGAGAGTTCAGATAGTCAACCCACATCCCAGAAAAGTGAGACAGAACCTACCTTCTGGGATCGTATTGTGGATGAAGCTATTCGTAGTTATGCTGCGGTAATCGAAGACGAAGGACAGGATGGCTTACAACAGGCGAACACCGAAATGCGGCCCTGCATCAGGAAAACCTGTAAACGATATAGCCTGCTGCCGCTTGAAATGAAAGTCGACCCCACGCACAGGCCCATCATGAAGACCAAGCGTCACTTGGAAGAGGATATGGGGTTACCACCCACCGAGGCCCTGGAAAATGCGATCAGAATGCGCAAACAACTGTTTCAAGACATGCTGCCCGAACAATATCCAGGCCTGCCCGACGAGGACTAGAACAAAATGATGGAACTTTCTGAAAGGACGACTCTTGATTGGACAAGAATACATATATAACGGGTTCAGAACGAATATGACAGCGCCAAAGGACGGCCTCTGATCCGTCTTCTTGAATTGTAAACATACCCAACGCGGCTCCCCCAGCGTGGGTATGATGTAAAATTGGGGAAAATAAACTATTTGAAAATTTATTGTTATTGCTGTTGTTGTTTTTCTCTCATCTGTCATCCTTGTTGCAACGGGCGTTCATTTGGAACAGGAATGGTCTGAACCCAAAAACATTACATGATTGCTCATGGGTTGGTGTAAAATCCGTGTTTCGCTTTTTTTTTATATTTTCGGGTCAAATGCTAATTTTACATGCACCCACCCATGACTTGATCGCCCTGGGGGAGCGCTTCACATTGATACCTCACTCGACCCAATCAGACCATCAGGGGCACACCTCGGTCCAAAAACGTCTATTTCCATACTCTTTGTCTACTGCGCATGCGCAGAATGACGCCAGTTTCACGTTTCATCCCTTACTTCGGATGCTCCCGCACGACTGCTTCACATTGATACCTCACTCGACTCAATCGGCCCAATAGTGGCCCACCTAGACCCAAAACGTCTATGTGCATAGTCTTTGTCTACTGCGCATGCGCAGAATGATGAAAATGGAATACACACCCCTCCCGTCGGATGCTCCCTCGCGACTGCTTCACAATAAGACTTCATACGACCCCATCGGCTCACTAGGAGCTCACCTAGACCCTAAAACGTCTATGTCCATAATACGGCCAGACTGCGCATTTCCGGGGAAATTGGCCCTGGGACGCCATTTTTCATAATCTTACACAAACAGACCTGCACGGATGAATTTCAACCTTTTGCGAGTGATTGTACCATGCAAAATTATATAAAACTAACGGGCGGGTGTATGTATCTAATTCATCCATACCACGGAAGACCACATGTTGGGATTTGCCGGTCCCCGATGACGTCTTCCTCTGTCGGTCAGCATACGTAGGACGAACGTTGTGCAGCCGCCAATTTTTCTTTGTTTGTTTGTGCAAACTGGACAATAAACGCTCGACACTGGGGTCGCACGAATGCTAGAGTTGTCATAATAACATGGTACAACACCTATAGATTATGTTTATTAGTTCCCATGGGTTCAGATTTTTTTTTGGTGTAAAATGCCTACTCTTTGGAGAGGGTTCCCCATGTTTTTTGATGAAATACAACGTACCAAACAAGAATATATACACTTGACCATAAAAATAAAATCTTTCCCTCCCCGCTCCATTTTCATTGAACACATACTTTTATGGGATCAAACATTTTTTTTAATTAACAAAACTATACATTTTTTTTTAAATGAGATCGCTCACAGAATGTAAACAATAGCCCAGTCGGTACGTTTGGTGTACGTCGCTAAAGGTCATCGCGTACGTTGACATGACACTGATTTTGCGCGTATGTGATTGGCGGCTGAAAAATACGTTGGTCGATCGTGGGGGTTTCTTTTCAGAGCGTGGGCGGATATTTTTCCATAAAAAGGGACAGTTTTCGAGACCTGTATCAATTTTCTCAAAGTCTAGGCGAAGCCCTCTTACGTAATAATACGAATATAATATACACGCTGTACAAACAGTGGAAGAGTCCATTCCGAGCATGCAACGATCACCGTTCGCCAGTTCGCCCACTGCTGAGGGAAATTTTTACCACAGATCCTGACGAAGCGCCTATAGAAGTACTACCGAGACAACAAGCTGTGTGTACAATCTGCCAACGGCACTGGCCTACTATCCGGTACTGTTTTCACCGCCATCGCCCGATACTGGACTTATACAATTTCCGGTTAGAGGAAAACATCCGTCTCCCCCACTACGCCTATACTATTTTCGAGGACCAAACTACGCCCTTCAAGTTAAATGTCACCTTTGGGTACATCTTACACCATAAGTTGGCGGGTCAACTCCGGTACTTTTACCCCAGTAACAATACCCTGGTGTTCGAGCAGCCTTTCACCATTACCGATCGCCCATCCCTGGACACGGTACTGGACCAACTAGAAAGCTTGGATAGTTTGGAATGGGCCCGGCAACAACGCCCCGACACCAAATGGCAAGTGGAGATGATGACCGATGTTACGTTTTACGTAACTAAAATGATGGACCACCCTATCGGCGGTCCCATCCATCTCCCGGACTGATTGAAACACAGACAAGGCATGTACGCCTTAGTGAGTGGAAGCCATGGGCCCTACACCGATCGGAAATGTTTATTTCGCTGCCTGGCTATCCATCTCAACAAACGTCCACCCACACATTGTGATAAATTGGTCAACTGCTATTGGGAAAATTATTTACGTGAAAAGAACATGGAAAAACAGCACTTCCGCGGGGTCCCGTTATCACAACTGGATGTGGTGGAAAATTTGTTCCACGTTAATATTGTCTTGTATAGTCTAGCCCAACACGTGGATGATGACAATGACGCCCCACAACTCACAGCCCGACTCGTACATCGTTCCGCGGGGAAATACGACACAACCATGAAATTGAATTTGTACCAAACGGACACGGGCGGGCATTTCTCGTACATCACGGACATAAACAGGTATGCCCAGTCATACAGTTGTAGTAAATGTCATCGCGTGTTTGGCCGGTCTAATCACTTACACAGTCACGAGAAAATCTGTGACCAGACCACCAAACGAAAATTCCCCGGCGGCGTATTCCACAACAAGCCCACCATATTTGATGAGCTGATGGATACCATGAAAAAAGTAAATGTGAACTTACACTGCAGATATTGCACTGGACTTCTAATGTTATAATAAGGCGAATAACTGTTGTATATATGTTCTATAAACGCTAAAGTATAGATGAACTGACACTGCGAATATTTCACTGGACTTCAAACGTTTTGTAATAAGAGGAACTAACTGTTGTATATATGTTCTATAAACGCTAAAGTATAGATGAACTGACTCTGCGGATATTCCACCGGATTTCTAATGTAATAATAAGGCGAATAGCTGTTGTATGTATGTTCTATAAACGCTAAAGTATAGATGAACTGACACTGTGAATATTCCACCGGACTTTAAATCTTATAATAAGAGGAATAACTGTTGTATATATGTTGTGTTCTTTGTTATAAAATGTGTTTTTCATACAACATTGTGAGTTTGGGTTATTTTGTATACCGTAGTTAACCATTTGAAAAGAGCTAATTGGCTCGTATTGGCCTTGATGACCGACCCTGGTGTATTTGCCTCAGGTCCCTCGTTGCCCCTGGTGGCAAAAACTGGAACTAGGGGGAGATAACTTCGGGTTGTCAGGTGACCCCTGTGCACCGTTATTAAGATCCGCTTTGTAAAAGGGGATGTGGACCCTTATTGACCTACTTCCGACAGGGGGGCGCCACCAGTCCCTTTTTTGTTGCACCATTATTAATATCCGCTATTGTAAAACACTGATTCGACCCCCTTTTTCTGCGGATGGCCGCCAGGGGGCGCCACCTGTCTCGTGACGTCACTTCCGGTGCCGGTCACGTGACCGGAACTGACCTTTGACCGGAAGCCTGGGGTCAAAGGTCAGTTCCGGTCACGTGACCGGCACCGGAAGTGACGTCACGAGACAGGTGGCGCCCCCTGGCGGCCATCCGCAGAAAAAGGGGGTCGAATCGGTGTTTTTACTACTACTGTCGTTGGAGCGAGTCTACGGATGTAGGGCTCAACCTCCCCTCTTGTCGCTGGAGCGAGTCTACGGATTTAGAGCTTAAGTCCCATCTTATCGTTGAAGCGAGTCACGGCCTGGCTGCGGCCTTCCTCCCGCCCAACGGCTCCATATACTGGGGACTCACACCCCAACTGCGGCCTTTCTCCGGCCCACGGTTTCGTACACGGCGGACTCACAGCCTGGTTGCGACCTTTCTCTAGCCCCACGGTATCGTATACGTTGGACTCACGGCCTGACTGCGGCCTTTCTCCGGCCCCACGGTTTCGCATACGTCGGAACTTACAGCCTGACTGCGACCAATATACAATTCAGCCCTACATGAGTAAAGAACCACAAAATACTTCTGCACGTCTAGCTATAATGTTTCTAAAGGACTGAGTTTATTGAGAGATCGCTCTAGTTTCTAGTGGCAGTCGTACACCGCTTCTTGGGCAAAACACTAATCCTAAAACAGTCCAGGTATTTTCAACTTACCGGTATTACGATATACACTATATCCTACTACTACTTGAGCTAAATCCTTCTGCGGTTTAGCAAGGATGCAGGGGCAGATAACTGCCCAAGCCTGACTCAGTTTTCTGTCAAATGTCGTATATCTGATACGGAACAACTTGGTAAGCCTGCTGTTAGATCAGAAGTACAGAGAACTGTCCAGGTCTGATCAGGTTTGTATTCAGCCCCTTAAGCACCCGTTTCCTAACTCGACAATAGAAAATACTCGGTGAGTCTGCGGTTTGATTAGCAGGGCAGAGAACTATCCAAATCTAATCCACTTTGCATCCAGCCTTGTATAGTCTATGTCGCCCCTATATCGACTACAGAAATACTAGGTAAGTGCTGCTGTTAGTTCTGAACAGGGACTGAGAACAGCCAGACTCCACCCAAGTTTGCATTCAGCTTGGTAGCCCGAAAACATCGGCTAAGGAGTCTATTTTTTTGGTTGATGTTGCTGAATCTGACTCCTTAGCCCGAATGACTGATAGAGCCTGAAATCGAAATAACTAAATAAGACGTCAGTCGCCTGAGATCTTTAACTGCACACGGTGTGGGGAATTGAGACAGAGGCACAAAAAGCATTTTATCGGATAAATAATATGATTTGGCATCTCCAGCACTATGACAACCACCTAATGACATCTTTAATTAGATGGAATCTGTCATCAAACACGAATTTTGTCAACAAAACCGTTGTGTTTCTTTCTCCACAGTTTACAGGGGCATGCGCAGAATGGGGTTGACCTTTTGGCCCACGTCATCAAGAAATCGATCCATGCCGGTATTAAACCAATAGCGACGTGTGTTTATTCACGTGATCAGAAAGGTCACGAGATAAAAATAGCGAAGGTCATATTCTCACAAGATGTAAGAAAGGCACGAAAACGTTAAAATCAATCGAGGTTTTTCTCACACATTTGATCACATTTTGTCAGCATCAAAACAGTCATGATAGATGGTACATGGACAAAGAAGCTCGGGTCTGTCAAACTCTATCAAAATGGCATATTATTTATCTCTCGTTTCGTTATTTTCGTCAGCGAAAGGTTGCGAAAAGACGCTTTTCGGAACAGCAGATTTTATCGCGAAAATTTAAAAAAAAAAATAAAAAAATAAAATCTACCCTCGCTCTGAGCTGTGATAGGAATGCCACACCCCCTTACCCTATATTTACCTATCACAATCAGAGTTTCTGAGCATAGCAACACCCCAGTCACCAGCCAGATTTCGCAACCTCCGAACAGGGTTGTCTTTCATTATGCCAGACATGTCATGACATTGTTAGGGTTCGACATGGCACAAGGGGAGACCACCCTGTTTGGAGGTTAAGATTATCGAACAGGATTCCCACCCGAGCAGCACACCGCCGAATGTGAAAAATGCCAAGTTTGCAATCAGCTTCGTAAATCTGCGTCGTACTAAAATATTTGGCAAGAGCTGCTGTTAGGCCAGAATTGGGGTTGAAAACTGTTCAAGTTAAAGCCAAGTTTGCACTCAGCCTCGTATAACTACAGTAGGTTATTCTGCAGACTTTCCGATTTCCGATAATAATGCGTTACAAGCGTCTGGTCCGTCATTCATAATTCAGCCGTCGTCCATTAGAGAATATCCGCGTCCATAATCCATATTCCTATGAAGTAGGCTACAGATCGCAAATTGTCCGGTAATGAGTGAGTCAGTGAGGCAGTCAGTCAGTCAGTCAGTCCATCCGAATCCTTTCGTCGGCAAAATAAGGAGAACCGTTGACATTAGAACCTTGATTTTTGGCCTGAACGTGCATTAGGGCATTGTTACCAGCAAGTTCTGAGCTGACCGAATTCTGATGAAAATTTGATTTATAATTATTTTTTTTGATGGCTCAGCGAGTGCACTGTCATGCCCATCGGGAACCCTTGGCTGTATGTTTCACTGTATATATAACACAGTACAAAATCTGGTGGGATATGCCATCCGTAATTGTTTTTATGAAATAGGAAATGATAATTTTCCATCATTTGTTAGTGCATTTATCTACACTGCTATTACCAACTTGCCAGCCTCAATACACACAATTCAGTATATTGTTATAGATATATGTAAACTGTGGTCTTTAACGTGTATCCTATTTCACATCCAAGCATTTCATCACAGACCACATCAGGCTTCAAATTCAGGTCAAATTGCCCACTGGTGGTGAAATATCCTACATCAACCAATTAAGTCAGCCTGGTGCAATAACCCAGTAGAAGAAAGAAAGATGTGGTATCATCCTTCAGATTAGTCTGTGTGAGCAACAATGATAAAAGTTTACTGAGGGTGAAACAAAGCCATGACGGCATGTTTAAAGGGTCTTAATTTATTTTCTTTGGGTAGAATTTAACTAGATAAAGTAACTTTGATCATGATGTGAAAATATGAGCACATACTTTGAGTTTTTTTTGTACCTCTTGAATATTGACTATATATCACACTGGGATATAATTTAAACAAAAATTACATGTGTAAACAAAATATGTCTAAATTTTTCTTGTCATTTCAAATCTTGATCCATTTTGATTCCTTGATTAGGGGATACAGAATCACTGCCACGGAGTGTGTTGGTGTGTCACAACAATGCAATTCCGATTCACACAACGAAGCTGCGGTGGTTTAATGTTTATCAATGAAGAAAATCACCGATCAACCGTCATAGAATATAATGTGAAACAAGAAAACCGGAA
Organism: Hanleya hanleyi; assembly: GCA_036873755.1. Lineage (NCBI taxonomy): Eukaryota > Metazoa > Mollusca > Polyplacophora > Lepidopleurida > Hanleyidae > Hanleya > Hanleya hanleyi. Next base: position 32,792 of record JAVTVY010006351.1, read on the forward strand.
TAGTACATTCATCAGATTGCCGATAGCCAAAATGTTTTGTCTCATATATCTAGATAACAACGTGATGTAGAGACGCTATTTATTCGTCTTTGTACCGTTATGCTCAGGAGAATGACATAGACTCATTATTATCTTGCGCAGAGAAGGTGTTGGTCTTGAGTTGAATTACCGTAAACTACATAAATGCTACCTTTCTACTATAGTACCATATATAAAAATTTGTTGTATTGTTGGGAAAATATTGCGATTCAAAAAGTTGTTTTGATCCTGGACAAGGGCACTGAAAACCATTAAAGAGATGTAAATGTATTTTCACACGTAAAGCTTGAAATCTACTGAACTTTTTATTATTCAATCTGTTTCCTTTAGTTAAAAAATTGTAAAATTAAATCGGCAATCGTTATTTATTTTTGGAATGAAGGCGCATTAGGAGACTGTTACCAACAAGTTCTAAGCTGACCTACTTTTGATGAAAATTTCTGGTGATTTTTGATGAAAATCACTGGCGATTCTGACTTGGGCGGTGCCCATCTTAATATAGGCAGGATTTCAACTGGGGGTGGGGATTTCCAAGAGTTCAATTCGCGTTCGAGTCCTAATGCCTACACTACTTCGTAGGTCCTGTGACGTTAGTCACACTGCTCATGTAACAGTATTAGCACCAAATTCAAAAAGACAATCATAGTATACATAAACATAGGCTTGTTTCCTGCAACAGAGAAGCGGTCAACAGTTTTCAATGATGCCGGCAAAACATCATGATGTTCCAAAAATATCAAATCCGTATCGCTGATCAGTATTCTTAATCCATAATATTCGTTGTAAAGTCGTCATCTAAAGAATGATGTATCTCAGTCACGCTCATGATGCAGACGATGCTTTTACCTCAAGATTCTCTATCCAATTGCATCGATACTTGCAAAATTGTCGCTTCAATATAGACTCCATAAGTAACCGGGATAAAAGGCGCTGTCAAAGCAGAGCGCCATCTATAAACCTGGATGGAGTTCCTCCATCTTACCCCGAATATTTTGTCATGGTTCGTCAAATGGGGGCACTATGTAAGCCTTACACGACCCCCGCTCATCGCTACAATCAAAGTTATCGAGGGGAATATTTAAACAGTTGTTATGAGTCTTTCCAGCAGCCCACTGGAATCATTCAATTACAAACGACCCAATAGCTGGCGGCTAAAACTGTTCTCATTCGGTACTGGCTGGACTCCGATCTGTGGCTGCTCGACTTCTCTCATCTGAGATGGGTTGAGACTCTCCTTGGACTTCTCAAGCAGAAGCTCTGGTAAGGTAGTCGACATAAACTCCATAGAATCTTCAGGTTATCGTCAAGAGCAGGCAGACTACCGCAGTGAGTGCCAGCTAGGATAATGGTAGACCCGTTGGATGGGTTCAGGATGGGCTCAGCATCCGGATTGACACACCGCCTTCTGGTGTAACTGGAAAGAGCGTTCTTGCGAGAAATAGGCCGTTCATATCGTTTCCGTCGGCCACCCCATGGGAGGGTACAAGGAATCTTTAAGGGCAGGCTTGACGGCTTGGTCTAGTTGCTCTCAGATCTGGTGGCCCATCAGGGGCATAGACGCACCAGTGTCGACGCAACACATCAACTTCGTTGATCCTATATTGTATGTAGGCTGATAGGTAGATTCCGGTTTCCCCCGCGGTATGAGTGCCCGGTTTCATCTGTGAAGATCGGGTCTGATTTTTCAGGTCCTTGTGGTCGTCCCCTGTGCCGGGACAGAGATCTCTTTGGACAGGCTGTGCGGTAATCTATTCCACGATGGCGACGATTTCGGTCCGTGAGCGGGAGTTTTCGTCTTATCTTCCTCTGGACCTGGAAGAACAACTTTCCCAGCAGCCGACCTCGCGCTGGGGTTTAGCGACGCCGTTGTACGTCTTGGAAGGCTTCCACCTCCACGGCTACATGGACGGTCTCATCTATGGTTTTACGATGACATTGACAGGCCTTAAAACGTAGGTCTTCCTCAATGCACTGGGTATCGGGCAGGCCCGTAGCCAAGGGGGGTTTTCTGGGTTCGGGCGAACCCCCCTTTCGGAAATATTAAATATTTTTTCTCATATAAATGCCCTTTTCAAACTGAAGCGAACTCCCTATTTGCCCCATTTCCCATACAGTGAACCCCCTGATGTGCTCTTTTGGAGTGAAGGCGAACCACCCCTCTAAAAATCCTGGCTACGGCCCTGTCGGGTAAAGTATCTTGGAACTCATCTCCGGCAGCTGGATAGGCCATCTGACTGAGACGTACAAGTGCCTGTCTCAGCTCCGGTAGACCATCACCTCATTGACGTCGTCGGAATTTTAGCTGTGATGTATGTAAATCAGTCTGGTTCAGCGGGGCAAATCGTCTCTCCAGAGCATCTCCCAGTCTGGTAAAATCAGCTTCGCCTGGTTTCGTCTTAAGGCTGGAGAGTAACTGCTGATCGGGCCTCCTCAATGCCACGGCTAAGTGTTGTTCCTGTCATAGAATGCTTCCGAGCATAAACGAACAACTATATTTCATCAGATCGACATTTATTCGAACCAACTCAACTGCACAATCAGTTCTGGCCACTCCAAAGTTCGTGTCTCCCACCCAAGTCTACCTCTATCATAGAAGAGCGACTATAACTATGATCAATAGTGCTAAGAGTTAGCTCCCCTACACCAGTACAATTTTGCAGCGTGACATCCCTTCCCCCTCAAGTGGGGTACCACTTAACCAAAATTCAGAACATAAGGTTTACAGAGTCAATACTTCTGCCTTACCGTTTCAGAACAAATGTACTCAATGAAGTTAATATACCTCCCTTCATAACTCTAACAATAAATTCCATAGTGGCAATCTACCGGTATAACTCAATACAATTTCGGAAACAATTTACTCTCTTATATATCAATCAACATCAGAATGGTTAACAGCTCTTCGCATACGAAACGCAACGATGGAGGGCCAGTAAACTAGTACAATAATTACAGTTTCAAAGTAGAGTGACTCTTGACAGTCATAGTAATAATATGGAATGTAACTCAGTGGACATTGGCACGCAACTTCAAATAGTAGTATACATTACAGCTTCAACATACTAGTTCAAATCAAACTCTTAGTCAATTACTCGGAATTATTTGGACTAGATTTAGTTCATCAATCTGTACTTAATTGTCCATCAAAATTATATAGTCTCTGTAGTACTAAGGTTATATAAACCAAGCTTCTCCGCAATAATGTCATGATCACATCACTGATTCCAGTTCATAACTTGTTCATTCAGAATTTATCAAAACATGTATATCAGTCAGATCATTGAAAGTTCAGTTCTTCACAGTTCCTTAAGCTGGAAAGGGTTCATACTTTGCATTTCACCCGAATAATCCATATTCCACAGTCCATGGTTTAGTATCAACGAAGAACACAGTCCATCATATAATATCAGTGTAGGACAGAGTCCTTAGCCTAGTATCAATGTGATCATTTCACTAGTTCACTAATACTGATGTCCCGATCTAGTGCATTTCTGTACTCTCGGTTTGGGAGGACTACTAACACTTCCAGCAGAATTGTCAACAGTTTCACTGTCCGATACATTCGCAGAATTGTTCAAAGTTTCACTGACAGATACTTCGGGGTCAATGCCAGTGCAATCGTGACTGTTATCAGTTACATCCTCAACATCAGACGGAGCATTATCTGGACGGTCTTCCGGGTCATAGAAGTACTTCATGCGGTTAACATGAGCCACCTGTGTCTTGCGACGGTCATCACAAGACTCTATTTGGAATGTCACTGGTGACATCTGTTGCACTAGTCGGTACGGACCATTCCAGAAATGACACAGTTTCCTACATTGTCCCTTCTTCGTGTGTGGTGTATACAACCACACTCGTTCACCAATCGTGAATGTCGGTTTGGCAGCATTGGCATCTCGCGTCATCTTTTGTCGTTGCTGAGCAAGTTCAATGTTCTGTTTTGCCAGCTCACTGGCTTCACGCAGCCTGGAAACCACTTCAGCACGATATTCTTCAGCATCTGTGAACGCATGAACGCGAGGTAAGAGAGACACGTCCATTGGCAAACGAGCATCTCTTCCATACAGAAGATAGAATGGGGTCTCTTGCACAGTCTCTTGTATACTCGTACGGTAGGCGAACAGAGCGAAGGGTATGAATCTGTCCCAGTCACGGTGGTGATTACTCACATACATGGAAAGCATAGTCGCGATGGTATGGTTAAACCTTTCCACAAGACCATCAGTCTCTGGGTGATACGACGTAGTGTTCACTTCTTGAGTGTTCAGGATATTACAGATCTCGGCCACACGCTTTGATAGGAAGTTACTGCCCCTATCAGATAACAGTACACGGGGACAGCCATGCCTACATGCTATTTCCTCCACGAACCGGTGTGCTGTGACTTTAGCATCTGCTGACTTAACGGCAAAGGCCTCGGGCCATCTAGTCAGATAGTCACTGAATATCACAATATGCCTGTTACGATCATCTGTAGCTGGAAAAGGACCAAGTACGTCAACGGCGACTCTGTCAAAGGCTCCTTCTACTGGAATGGGAAGTAAGGGGGCAGCTTGCCTGTTCTTTGGAGTCTTCTTGGTCGTACAAGACACACATGATTTCACCCAATAATCAACGTCTTTGTACATGCCCCTCCAAAAGTAACGCTCCTGAATTTTATTGAAAGTCTTGTTGAAACCCAAATGACTGGACATAGGGTCGTCATGACAGTTGATAATCACACCATCAATATGGGACCGTGGAATAACAAGTTGCTGTCTCGTGTGACGTCGACGACGCTTCGATCCAGGACACCACAGATGGTACAGGGTTCCATCCTCAATGAGATAATCTCCAGATTCGGCAACAACTTTACGAGCCTCCCCAGATTTGTCAGGTAGAGTGCCATCAGTAAGATAGTTTATCAAGTTGCGTAGAGATGGATCTCTCGACTGGGCCTCCTGAATGTCCCTTGTCCTTAGGCCAGGAATGTCGTTTGCAGGGTGACTGACGAGAGCTGCTATTTCTGGGCGTCGCGATAAACCATCTGCATTGCCATGCCTGACGCCGGCGCGATGTTCAACTGTGAAGTCATATTCTTGTAAGGCCAGTGACCATCTCGCGAGAGCCTGCCTGAAGGGTTCTTGACAGTCATTAACCATTTCAGGGGGTTGTGGTCAATGACGACTTTGAATGTGTGTCCATACAGATAATGTCGGAAATGCTTTACACCCCAAACTATAGCGAGAGCGTCATTTTCTGCAGTTGAATAGTTCTGTTCAGACCTCTTCAAATGACGACTTGCATACGCGAGTGTCGTTTCTGACTCCCCATAACACTGAGCCAACACAACTCTCAATCCAGTGTTGCAAGCGTCGGTGTACAACACGAATGGTTCCGAGAACTGTGGATAACCGAGTATTGGTGCAGAACATAGTGCTTCCTTCAAGGATATGAAGGCAGCTTCGCAGTCTTCAGTCCATGCGAATTTCACATCTTTCCGGAGTAGGTTGTGTAGGGGTTCTGCGTCTGTGCAAAGAATGGTATAAATTTCCGGTAGTACGAAACTAGTCCAATGAATGCCCTTAGTTCTGTAACATCATTTGGCTGAGGGAATTTGCTCACTGCACTGACCTTTGAAGGGTCCGGTGAAACTCCAGCGGAATTCACAACATGTCCCAAGAAATGGACCTCCGTTTTACAGAAACAACATTTGCTGAGTTTGAGTTTCATACCTGCCTCTTCTATTCGTTCAAGTACCTGATAAAGTCTCACGAGATGTTCTTGAAATGAGCTAGAAAACACGATAATGTCGTCGATATAGACCAAACAGCTGGTCCACTCCAGTCCCGCAAGAGGTAGATCCATCAATCTCTGGAATGTGCTCGGACTGTTTGAAAGTCCCATCGGCATAACATTAAAATGATAGTGTCCGCAAAACGTGGAGAAACCGGTTTTCTCCTTGTCCTCATCGGCTACTTCAACCTGCCAGAATCCTGTGTGGAGATCCATGGTAGAGAAATAACATGCATTCCGTAGTGAGTCACATGTCAGAAATGTTGGGTAAGGGGTACACGTCCTTCCGTGTAACTGCATTTAGGGCCCTGAAGTCAAAACAGAATCGGTTAGTTCCATCGTGTTTTGGTACGATAACCACAGGTGCTGACCAGGGACTGGTGGATGGTGATATTACACCTCTGTCCAGCATATCTCCGATTTGGTTTTGAACTGGTTCACGCATAGAATGTCGCATCCGATATGGTCGTTGTGAAATCGGGGCATGGTTTCCTGTGTCGATCCGATGCTTGGTCAGTGAGGTTCGTCCCAAATCTGTATCAGAGGAAGCAAACACATTGCTATGTTTTGACAACAGCTGTTTCAGTTGCTGCTTCTCAACCCCAGTAAGATTGGTGGCTGACAAGTCCGGTTCAAGAATGGATTTATTCACATTCGGAACATTCTGGCTCACAGTGTTGTCAACACTCGCAATTGTTTCTTTTGACTGAACTTGAAATGAACCGACACACTGTTTCTCATCAAGCTGAACAGATTCAGTGAAAGTATTTACAAGGCGAAC